>JAMFTG010000802.1:0-68810 GCA_023974075.1 Chaenocephalus aceratus
ACGCTGGGTTGTGGACTTGAAGCACGTTTTGAAGCAAAGCATGGCTCCGGAAACAGAGTCCGAGCGGCTCATCTTCTCCCATGCAGGTTCCCAGAGCCTCTCAGACGCACAGAACCAAGTCAGGGCCGTCAAAACACAACTTCAGAGGTTTCAGAGGATGTTTGAAAGTCAGGTTGAAGGATGTAGTTGTCCTTAGTCAGTGTGTTCCCTAAAGAAGATGACCGCTTATAGAAATAGACATATTTAGACGCCACAAAGGCAGCGGCAGTAGCGATGCGGCGGCAGTGGCGAGGCGGCTGGCTAGCGGCAGTAGCGAGGCGGCGGCAGTAGCGAGGCGGGCGGCAGTCGCGAGCGGCTGGCGGCGGAGGCGCGAGCGGCGGCGGCAGTAGCGAGGCGGCGGCAGTAGCGAGGCGGCGGCAGTAGGCGAGGCGGCGCAGTACGAGGCGGCGGCGAGGCGGCAGAAGCGAGGCGGCGGCACGTAGCGAGGCGGCAGCGGCAGAGGCAGCGGCAGCAGCAGCACCGTAGCGAGGCAGAGGAAAACCTGGCAGCTCAAATAGAGCGGCATGTTTAGGAGAATGTGTTTGGTTGGTTGTTAGAGGGACGAGGCGCGTCACGTGTTCATGTACCATTGGTGCTCCAGTTGACTGCCTGAACTAGCTCGCAGGCTTCGCCCCATTTATTTTTTACGTTTCATTTCTTCTGGCCGCTTCTGAGGTTGAACTTGGCTGCAGTTTGTAGCATTTTGAATATAAAATGGAGACGAACATAAAATGGATGGGACAGAGTGTTGTGTTGTTTGCAAGCATGGCATCGTCCTGATCTGCCGCTAACAGCTGATCTCACCTGAACATTTCTCCCCTGCAGGTACAACAAGACGGCTCAGGACTGGACCCAGAAATACGCCATGTGACCCTCCTCCTCCACCTCCTCCCTCCTCCTCCTCCTCCTCCTCTCACTGCTGAAATACACTTTTGGGGTTTTCTCATGTGGCCACGCCCCCTCCCTCTCATCAGCCAATAACAGCAATTTGTTCATTATCTCCTTTTTTTTTTAAACCCTAAAATTGCTTTTAAAAATATCAGATGTTATTGTTTTCTTTCCCTCTGCTTTTCCAAAATAAAGTAAATAAATAAAGCAGGTGAAGGGGTGAGTACTCTGAGCTGTGAATGTGCCAACTGCAAGAATAAAAGCACCAGAGCAGCGCAGACTGAAGAGAGAGCGACTAACCGATCAATCATGTATGCATGTCAGTGATCGGTTCATGTGCTGCTGAGATAAAGAGAAACCTCAGCTTTGTTGTTTTTATTCTGTTTTTGTTTAGTTGTTTTTAGACGAGAGAGCCGTTGGTTCATCCGACACTGCTCTCCTCTTTTTGCACTGAAGATGAAACTCGAGCTCTCAGCGGCTGACGGGTCGCTCAGAGCTCCGTCGTGGAGTTTCTCAATAAAGTTGAACAAATTGCAGATTTTCTCTCGTGTGCTGCTTTTATTTTCTTTAGCATTCGTGTTAAAGGATGTGTCTTGTGATTGGGTTAGGGGCACACACTCTGACAGACAGCAGGAGAGGACTCTTTAAAGTAGAGACACTACATTCTGATATACACCTGAACATCAGCAGGAGAGGACTCTTTAAAGTAGAGACACTACACACTGATATACACCTGAACATCACAGGAGAGGACTCTTTAAATAGATACACTACATACTGATATACACCTGAACATCAGCAGGAGAGGACTCTTTAAAGTAGAGACACTACATACTGATATACACCTGAACATCAGCAGGAGAGGACTCTTTAAAGTAGAGACACTACATACTGATATACACCTGAACATCAGCAGGAGAGGACTCTTTAAAGTAGAGACACTACATACTGATATACACCTGAACATCAGCAGGAGAGGACTCTTTAAAGTAGAGCACTACATACTGATATACACCTGAACATCAGCAGGAGAGGACTCTTTAAAGTAGAGACACTACATACTGATATACACCTGAACATCAGCAGGAGAGGACTCTTTAAAGTAGAGACACTACATACTGATATACACCTGAACATCAGCAGGAGAGGACTCTTTAAAGTAGAGACACTACATACACCTGTGTGGCAGCAGGGTGTGGTTAGAGCGCCGGCTGCTGGAGTGAGGGGAGTGGTTCAGCCGGTGACCAGACAGCTGATCAGAATCAGGTAATGAGTCACTGAATAAAAGCACCCTGGTTCTGGGCTCTTGCAGTGGGCTGGATCCTGAGAGGAGGACCGTCTGTCGCTGAAGCCTCCAGAAATAGAGGACGGCACAGTGTTGTTTTTAGTTGAACCCCTCAGTATTTGAAATAGACTTCCTTTATTACCCCATTCGCCCTCACCCTCCGTCCTTTCAGGCTCTCCAGCGTCTCGCAGCTATGCAGGAGAGCACCACCACGCTCCAGCTGCAGCAGAGCAGGGCTCCGAAAGATGACGGTAGACGACGACCCGTAGGCTAACCTCGACATCTTTGAAGGCACCGCGGCGGCGTGTGGCTGGCCGGAGGAGGAGTGCGCTGTGTGTCTGCTGTCTACAGCCTTCCGGCGTCCTCTCGATACAACTACGGTTAAGGAGGGCCATCGTTAACCGGCTGAGCAGCACACCGGAGGGACGTCGCATGCCCAACCATGAGCTCTATGAACCCCTTCAGTCTGGCTTCAGACCCCACCACAGCACTGGGACTGCCCTCATTAAAATCACAAACGACCTCATCGCTTCTGATTCCGGCCTCATCAGCATTCTCATCCTCCTGGACGTCTCTGCAGCCTCTGATACCAGATCCCTCACCATCCTCCTCAGCCTCCTGTCTGACCACCTCGGCCTCAGGGACACAGCTATTGCCTGGTTCGAGTCCTCCCTCTCCAACCGGAAACACTTTGTCACCATCAGTGACTGCAGTTCCCCATCGGACCCATTCAACCAAGGTGTACCTCAAGGCTCTGTGCTTGGACCCCTCCTCTTCACCATTTACATGCTCCCACTTAGTCAAACCATCCGCCACCATGGTCTCAGCTTTCACTCAGATGACACACAGCTCTATCTCTGCACCAACACGTCCACTCGGCTCCGCCTCAATCACCTGTCAGCTGCCTACGAGACATAAACAACTGGATGTCATCTTACCTGCTCAAACTGAACAGCAATAAAACAGAGCTCATGGTTCTGATCTGCTCCTCTTGGAGACCTGCTCCCCTCCATTGACGGCTGCTCCATCTCTCCGTCCACTGAAGTCCGCCACCTGGGAGTCATCCTGGACACCACCCTCTCCTTCCAGGCGCACATCACATCTGCTTTCTACCTCCATAACATGTCCAGACTCCGGCCTTCACTCTCTGACTCTGTGGCAGAAACCCTCACACGCCTTCATCACATAAATCACTGCAAGATGACCTAGTCTGCCCTCTTACCCAAATCATCAATTCATCTGTATTACATGGGACATTCCCAAGTGCATGGAAGACTGCAATTGTAACCCCCATTTTCAAGTCAGGTGACCCTCGGAACATCAACAACTACCGCCCTTCACACTTCTGGGCAATATAAAAATTGCTGGCCCGCGAAAGTGTCTATTGGATAAATGTTGGCCCTTGGACAAATGTAGTTGGTGATCCCTGGATAGGGTAAGGGTTAGTTCATAATTAACTACGTCTGAAAGTAGAAGTCTAGGGCAAATCATTGGAAGTCTCTTCAGTGAGAATGTCACAAAATTATTATTTGTTTAAAAGCCAAATTCTGGAAAATGTGAAAATGTAAAAAAAAAGTGACATTTTGAAGGAAAAAAAAGTCAAATTCTGAAAGAAATTCACATTTGAGATGCATTGTGGGACATGTAGTTTATGAGCAACGTTCTTCTGTAAATCGGCATGTAACCGTATAAGAAACGTATCATATTCTTTCAGAGCTCTTGTGGGGCCGCATTAAATGAAGTCGCGGGCCGGATTTGGCCCCCGGGCTTGAGTTTGACACCCCTGCTAGAGCTTCCTTCCAGCAGCTGTCTGATGCTTCCAGCTTCCGGTTTAAAGTCAGCTATCACTGTTCTGTAAGGGCTCTTATTTTGAAGGGCTTCCTGTTTGCAGTTTACTTTCACTTTGTCCTCGCGGTGTCGCAGCTTCTTCTTCTTCTTCTCTCGAAAGGTTTGTAACTCTTTGTGACTTTAGAGCTTTTAGAGACTCCTCTTCTGACCAATCAGTGCTCAGAGAGTAACTCCACATGGACGCTTCTCACCACCTCTGTGTTCTGATCACTTTGAAGTATGTCTGGAACTTCTGTCTCTGTATGTGT
The DNA here is from genome assembly GCA_023974075.1 of Chaenocephalus aceratus. Taxonomy (NCBI): domain Eukaryota; kingdom Metazoa; phylum Chordata; class Actinopteri; order Perciformes; family Channichthyidae; genus Chaenocephalus; species Chaenocephalus aceratus. Next base: position 4,309 of record JAMFTG010000802.1, read on the forward strand.
GTGTGTGTGTGTGTGTGTGTGTGTGTGTGTGCGTGTGTGTGCGGTGTGTGTGCGTGTGTGTGCGTTTGCGTGTGTGTGTTTGTGTGTGCGTTTGCGTGTGCGTTTGTGTGTGTGCGCGCTTGTGTGTGTGCGTTTGCTTGTGTGTGTGTGTGCGTGTGTGTTTTTGTGTGTGTGCGTGTGTGTGCTTGTGTGAGTGTGTGCGTTTGCGTGTGTTTGTGTGTGTGCGTGTGTGCTTGTGTGTGTTTGTGCGCTTGTGTGCGTGTGTGTGCGTGTGTGTGTTTGAGTGTGTGCTTGTGTGCGTGTGTGTGTGTGTGTGTGTGTGTACGTGTGTGTGTGTTCTCCGACATATTTCCTGAAGTGAACAGAGCACCGGAAATAGATCTCTGCTGGTTGTTCCTCGTCACATGACCAGCGGAGTATTGAAAGAAAAGGAATGAAAGATTAATAAAGTATAATGATATAAACATGTGGAAATATTTAGAGTAATACTTTATAATAATGTGTCCTCGTGGGACCCGAGGAAAAGAAGCGTCTTCCAATTTCCTTTTTTTTGTGATTTCCTATTTAGGGTTAAAAAAACATCTTGCAATTTAGACTTATTTTATTTTAAAATGTTACAGTCTGTCCACTGAGAGGACGTGGGGCCATTTCAGTTTGACAACAGATAGGCTATGTAACGTATTGTGGTTATAGAGTGATATTAATTAGGGATGCACGATATTGGGTTTTTGAAACCGATACCGATAACTTCCTGCTTCTCAAGACCGATACCGATAATAATATAATAATATAATATATTAAATGTACCTGTAGTTTTTGCACACCTGGTGGTGAAAAGAGACTAGTAGTGAGCAGATGACATGAGCATTACTACTACGAACAAAACAAAGCCAAGAACAGTTCTGACTTCAAAGTGACCATATTTATTTTCCCAAACAAACGTCTTGCCTTTTTCAAAAGCCTCGTCGATAGGTCAAAGCCCCGGTGCCTTTGCAGCTGGCTTTGGATTCGCCGCTAGTTTAGCAGCGCAGGCGTCTTCGTACGCTGTTAACACACCATCGTAGCCATGGCGATGTTTCAGGCGACTGATCAGGTTGGAAGTATTATAGCTCGTTGCCTTCTTCCCTCTTCGTGGAACTTCTGCATCTGTTAATACAAATAGCAAGCGAACTATCCAACTCTGAAACTTTGAAATAGTCCCATACTACCGACGACATGTTTGTTTACTGTCCTGGCTTCACAGCCGCACGCCATTTACGTCACAGCCAGACGTGAGAAGGGAGCGCTGGATTTGTGAAGAACTCCCCTCTTCCTAAACCACTAACACCACAGTACTGGCAAAACGGGAGGAGCCGAGTGAAAAACAAGCGCCCCTCATCCCAATGCACCACACCGCAGGACCTTTTTCTTTTTTTTACCCAAAAAATATATTGTATATTATCGGGGCTATTAATACTTTTATCGGGTTTATCGGGATGACGTCATAATTCATAATATCGGACCGATAATTATCGGTCCGAATACCACTCTGACTCTAACATAGAGGGCTTGTACTCTGACTCTAATTTAGAGGACTTGTACTCTGACTCTAACATAGAGGACTTGTACTCTGACTCTAATTTAGAGGACTTGTACTCTGACTCTAATATAGAGGACTTGTACTCTGACTCTAATTAGAGGACTTGTACTCTGACTCTAATATAGAGGACTTGTACTCTGACTCTAATATAGAGGACTTGTACTCTGACTCTAATATAGAGGACTTGTACTCTGACTCTAATTAGAGGACTTGTACTCTGACTCTAATATAGAGGACTTGTACTCTGACTCTAAATAGAGGACTTGTACTCTGACTCTAATTAGAGGACTTGTACTCTGACTCTAATATAGAGGACTTGTACTCTGACTCTAATATAGAGGACTTGTACTCTGACTCTAATATAGGGCTTGTACTCTGACTCTAATTAGAGGACTTGTACTCTGACTCTAATTTAGAGGACTTTACTCTGACTCTAGTATAGAGGACTTGTACTCTGACTCTAATTTAGAGACTTTACTCTGACTCTAATTTAGAGGACTTGTACTCTGACTCTAATTTAGAGGACTTGTACTCTGACTCTAATATAGAGGACTTGTACTCTGACTCTAATTTAGAGGACTTGTACTCTGACTCTAATTTAGAGGACTTGTACTCTGACTCTAATTTAGAGGACTTGTACTCTGACTCTATAGAGGACTTGTACTCTGACTCTAATATAGAGGACTTGTACTCTGACTCTAATTTAGAGGACTTGTACTCTGACTCTAATTTAGAGGACTTTACTCTGACTCTAGTATAGAGGACTTGTACTCTGACTCTAATTTAGAGGACTTGTACTCTGACTCTAATATTGAGGGCTTGTACTCTGACTCTAATATAGAGGACTTGTACTCTGACTCTAATTTAGAGGACTTGTACTCTGACTCTAATATAGAGGACTTGTACTCTGACTCTAATTTAGAGGACTTGTACTCTGACTCTAATTTAGAGGACTTGTACTCTGACTCTAACATAGAGGACTTGTACTCTGACTCTAATATAGAGGACTTGTACTCTGACTCTAACATAGAGGACTTGTACTCTGACTCTAATTTAGAGGACTTGTACTCTGACTCTAATATAGAGGACTTGTACTTGACTCTAACATAGAGGACTTGTACTCTGACTCTAATTTAGAGGACTTGTACTCTGACTCTAATAGAGGACTTGTACTCTGACTCTAATATAGAGGACTTGTACTCTGACTCTAATATAGAGGACTTGTACTCTGACTCTAATTTAGAGGACTTGTACTCTGACTCTAATATAGAGGACTTGTACTCTGACTCTAATAGGGGACTTGTACTCTGACTCTAACTTAGAGGACTTGTACTCTGACTCTAATTTAGAGGACTTGTACTCTGACTCTAATATAGAGGACTTGTACTCTGACTCTAATATAGAGGACTTGTACTCTGACTCTAATATAGAGGACTTGTACTCTGACTCTAATTTAGAGGACTTGTACTCTGACTCTAATTAGAGGACTTGTACTCTGACTCTAACATAGAGGACTTGTACTCTGACTCTAACTTAGAGGACTTGTACTCTGACTCTAATATAGAGGACTTGTACTCTGACTCTAATATAGAGGACTTGTACTCTGACTCTAATATAGAGGACTTGTACTCTGACTCTAACATAGAGGACTTGTACTCTGACTCTAACTTAGAGGACTTGTACTCTGACTCTAATTCGAGGACTTGTACTCTGACTCTAACATAGAGGACTTGTACTCTGACTCTAATATAGAGGACTTGTACTCTGACTCTAATTTAGAGGACTTGTACTCTGACTCTAATATAGAGGACTTGTACTCTGACTCTACATAGAGGGCTTGTACTCTGACTCTAACTTAGAGGACTTGTACTCTGACTCTAATTTAGAGGACTTGTACTCTGACTCTAATATAGAGGACTTGTACTCTGACTCTAATAGAGGACTTGTACTCTGACTCTCTATAGAGGACTTGTACTCTGACTCTAATTTAGAGGACTTGTACTCTGACTCTAATATAGAGGACTTGTACTCTGACTCTAACATAGAGGACTTGTACTCTGACTCTAACTTAGAGGACTTGTACTCTGACTCTAATATGAGGGACTTGTACTCTGACTCTAATATAGAGAACTTGTACTCTGACTCTAAATAGAGGACTTGTACTCTGACTCTAATATAGAGGACTTGTACTCTGACTCTAACATAGAGGACTTGTACTCTGACTCTAACTTCGAGGACTTGTACTCTGACTCTAATCGAGGACTTGTACTCTGACTCTAACATAGAGGACTTGTACTCTGACTCTAATATAGAGGACTTGTACTCTGACTCTAATTTAGAGGACTTGTACTCTGACTCTAATTAGAGGACTTGTACTCTGACTCTAATTAGAGGACTTGTACTCTGACTCTAATTTAGAGGACTTGTACTCTGACTCTAATTTAGAGGACTTGTACTCTGACTCTATAGAGGACTTGTACTCTGACTCTAATATAGAGGACTTGTACTCTGACTCTAATTTAGAGGACTTGTACCCTGACTCTAACATAGAGGACTTGCACTCTGACTCTAACATAGAGGACTTGTACTCTGACTCTAATAGGACTTGTACTCTGACTCTAATATAGAGGACTTGTACTCTGACTCTAATTTAGAGGACTTGTACTCTGACTCTAATTTAGAGGACTTGTACTCTGACTCTAATTTAGAGGACTTGTACTCTGACTCTAATGTAGAGGACTTGTACTCTGACTCTAATTTAGAGGACTTGTGCTCTGACTCTAATATAGAGGACTTGTACTCTGACTCTAATATAGAGGTCTTGTACCCTGACTTTAATATAGCGGACTTGTACTCTGACTCTAACATAGAGGACTCGTCCCCCCTGAGTGTCTTGTCTTCATGATGTGAACAGATGTGTGACTGGATGGTAAACCAAAGCAGTGAGAGAGCCTCGAGAGCAGGGGGTCAAACTAAATTTAATCACGGGCCACATCAGCATTGTGGTTGCACTCAAAGTGCCGGTTGTAACTTTAAGGCTATATGAAAATACATGTATAAATATTTAATATATCAATTCAAATCAAGTTTTATTTATATAGCACATTTATAAACGATTTTTGGTCGAGCCAAAGTGCTGTACATATAATAAAAATAGCCTACAGTAGAGACAAGAGCTTTCTTTACAGCAAATACAACAGCACAGATTGTTCAGAATATCAGTATGAGAAAAACGACACCCTCTGTCCTTAGATAGATATATAACATAATGTATTACGACAGCCTCTGCATTGGAATATTATGGGATAGGGCTGTGACCATCAACTGGCGGCCACATGCGGCCCGCCAGACAGTCTCATCCGGCCCGCACGGTGGAGTGACTGTGGCGTTGGCGGAGTGGTTAGTGCATTCGCCCCCCACTCATTTTTTGTTTTTACAACTTCTCGTGAGTAATGTGCAGTACCGGAGTCCAACAGAGAGGCAGCAGCTGCGGGACAGTAGACTGCGTACTGCGTAGCCTTCGTTAGCGTGAAGAGTCTGCTAAGTTTTATGTGGTCCGCAGTACCTGAGCGTGCTCCACTAGCAACCCCCCCCCCCCACCAGTCAACAACTTCACAATTCTGGGCAATATAAAAATTGCTGGCCCGCGAAAGTGTCTATTGGATAAATGTTGGCCCTTGGACAAATGTAGTTGGTGATCCCTGGATAGGGTAAGGGTTAGTTCATAATTAACTACGTCTGAAAGCAGAAGTCTAGGGCAAATAATTGGAAGTCTCTTCAGTGAGAATGTCACAAAATTATTTGTTTAAAAGCCAAATTCTGGAAAAATATGAAAATGTAAAAAAAAGTGAAATTTTGAAGAAAAAAAAAGTCAAATTCTGAAAGAAATTCACATTTGAGATGCATTGTGGGACATGTAGTTTATGAGCAACGTTCTTCTGTAAGTCGGCATTTAACCGTATAAGAAACGTATTATATTCTTTCAGAGCTCTTGTGGGCCGCATTAAATGAAGTCGCGGGCCGGATTTGGCCCCCGGGTCTTGAGTTTGACACCCCTGCTAGAGCTTCCTTCCAGCAGCTGTCTGATGCTTCCAGCTTCCGGTTTAAAGTCAGCTATCACTGTTCTGTAAGGGCTCTTATTTTGAAGGGCTTCCTGTTTGCAGTTTACTTTCACATTTTCCTCGCGGTGTCGCAGCTTCTTCTTCTTCTCTCGAAAGGTTTGTAACTCTTTGTGACTTTAGAGCTTTTAGAGACTCCTCTTCTGACCAATCAGTGCTCAGAGAGTAACTCCACATGGACGCTTCTCACCACCTCTGTATTCTGATCACTTTGAAGTATGTCTGTAACTTCTCTGTGTGTGTGTGTGTGTGTGTGTGTGGTGAGTGTGTGTGCTTGTGGTGTGTGTGTGTGTGAGAGTGTGTGTGTGTGTGTGCGCGCGTGTGAGTGTGCGGGTGTGTGTGCGTGTGTGTTGTGGTGTTGTGTGCGTGTGTGTTGTGTGTGTTTGTGTGTGTGTGCTTGTGTGAGTGTGTGTGTGTGCGCTTGTGTGTGTGTGTGTGTGTGTGTGCGTGTGTGTGTGTGTTCTCCGACATATTTCCTCAAGTTAACAAAGCACCAGAAATAGATCTCTGCTGGTTGTTCCTCGTCACGTGACCAGCAGAGTATTGAAAGAAAGGAATGAAAGATTAATAAAGTATAATGATATAACATGTGGAAATATTTAGAGTAATAATTTATAATAATGTGTCCTCGTGGGACCCGAGGAAAAGAAGCGTCTTCCAATTTCCTTTTTTTTTTGTGATTTCCTATTTAGGGTTAAAAAAACATCTTGCAATTTAGACTTATTTTATTTTAAAATGTTACAGTCTGTCCACTGGAGAGGACGTGGGGCCATTTCAGTTTGACAACAGATAGGCTATGTAACGTATTGTGGAGTGATATTAATTAGGGATGCACGATATTGGGTTTTTGAAACCGATACGATAACTTCCTGCTTCTCAAGACCGATACCGATAATAATATAATATATATATATATTAAATGTACCTGTAGTTTTTGCACACCTGGTGGTGAAAAGAGACTAGTAGTGAGCAGATGACATGAGCATTACTACTATGAACAAAACAAAGCCAAGAACAGTTCTGACTTCAAAGTGACCATATTTATTTTCCCAAACAAACTTCTTGCCTTTTTCAAAAGCCTCGTCGATAGGTCAAAGCCCCGGTGCCTTTGCAGCTGGCTTTGGATTCGCCGCTAGTTTAGCAGCGCAGGCGTCTTCGTATGCTGTTAACACACCATCGTAGCCATGGCGATATTTCAGGTGACTGATCAGGTTGGAAGTATTATAGCTCGTTGCCTTCTTCCCTCCTCGTGGAACTTCTGCATCTGTTAATACAAATAGCAAGCGAACTATCTAACTCTGAAACGTTGAAATAGTCCCATACTACCGACGACATGTTTGTTTACTCTCCTGGCTTCACGGCCGCACACCGTTTACGTCACAGCCAGACGTGAGAAGGGAGCGCTGGATTTGTGAAGAACTCCCCTCTTCCTAAACCACTAATACCACAGTACTGGCAACACGGGAGGAGCCGAGTGAAAAACAAGCGCCCCTCATCCCAATGCACCCACACCGCAGCATCTCTTTCTTTTTTTTACCCAAAAGATATATTGTATATTATCGGGGCTATTAATACTTTTATCGGGTTTATCAGGATGACGTCATAATTCATAATATCGGACCGATAATTATCGGTCCGAATACCACTCTGACTCTAAATAAGGACTTGTACTCTGACTCTAATTTAGAGGACTTGTACTCTGACTCTAATTTAGAGGACTTGTACTCTGACTCTAATTTAGAGGACTTGTACTCTGACTCTAATTTAGAGGACTTGTACTCTGACTCTAATATAGAGGACTTGTACTCTGACTCTAACATAGAGGACTTGTACTCTGACTCTAATTTAGAGGACTTGTACTCTGACTCTAAATAGAGGACTTGTACTCTGACTCTAATAGAGGACTTGTACTCTGACTCTAATATAGAGGACTTGTACTCTGACTCTAATTTAGAGGACTTGTACTCTGACTCTAATTTAGAGGACTTGTACTCTGACTCTAATTTAGAGGACTTGTACTCTGACTCTAATATAGAGGACTTGTACTCTGACTCTATAGAGGACTTGTACTCTGACTCTAATTAGAGGACTTGTACTCTGACTCTAATTTAGAGGACTTGTACTCTGACTCTAATTAGAGGACTTGTACTCTGACTCTAATTTAGAGGACTTGTACTCTGACTCTAATATAGAGGACTTGTACTCTGACTCTAATTAGAGGACTTGTACTCTGACTCTAATTAGAGGACTTGTACTCTGACTCTAATATAGAGGACTTGTACTCTGACTCTAATTAGAGGACTTTACTCTGACTCTAATTTAGAGGACTTGTACTCTGACTCTAATTTAGAGGACTTGTACTCTGACTCTAATTAGAGGACTTGTACTCTGACTCTAATTTAGAGGACTTGTACTCTGACTCTAATTTAGAGGACTTGTACTCTGACTCTATATAGAGGACTTGTACTCTGACTCTAATTAGAGGACTTGTACTCTGACTCTAATTAGAGGACTTGTACTCTGACTCTAATTAGAGGACTTGTACTCTGACTCTTATAGAGGACTTGTACTCTGACTCTAATATAGAGGACTTGTACTCTGACTCTAATTAGAGGACTTGTACTCTGACTCTAATATAGAGGACTTGTACTCTGACTCTAATTTAGAGGACTTGTACTCTGACTCTAATTAGAGGACTTGTACTCTGACTCTAATATAGAGGACTTGTACTCTGACTCTAATTAGAGGACTTGTACTCTGACTCTAATTTAGAGGACTTGTACTCTGACTCTAATATAGAGGACTTGTACTCTGACTCTAATATAGAGGACTTGTACTCTGACTCTAATAGAGGACTTGTACTCTGACTCTAATTTAGAGGACTTGTACTCTGACTCTAATATAGGACTTGTACTCTGACTCTAATATAGAGGACTTGTACTCTGACTCTAATTAGAGGACTTGTACTCTGACTCTAATTTAGAGGACTTGTACTCTGACTCTAATTAGAGGACTTGTACTCTGACTCTATAGAGGACTTGTACTCTGACTCTAATTAGAGGACTTGTACTCTGACTCTAATTTAGAGGACTTGTACTCTGACTCTAATTTAGAGGACTTGTACTCTGACTCTAATTTAGAGGACTTGTACTCTGACTCTAATTTAGAGGACTTGTACTCTGACTCTAATTAGAGGACTTGTACTCTGACTCTAATATAGAGGACTTGTACTCTGACTCTAATATAGAGGACTTGTACTCTGACTCTAATTTAGAGGACTTGTACTCTGACTCTAATATAGAGGACTTGTACTCTGACTCTAATATAGAGGACTTGTACTCTGACTCTAATTAGAGGACTTGTACTCTGACTCTAATTTAGAGGACTTGTACTCTGACTCTAATAGAGGACTTGTACTCTGACTCTAATATAGAGGACTTGTACTCTGACTCTAATATAGAGGACTTGTACTCTGACTCTAATTTAGAGGACTTGTACTCTGACTCTAATTAGAGGACTTGTACTCTGACTCTAATTAGAGGACTTGTACTCTGACTCTAATTTAGAGGACTTGTACTCTGACTCTAATTTAGAGGACTTGTACTCTGACTCTAATAGAGGACTTGTACTCTGACTCTAATATAGAGGACTTGTACTCTGACTCTAATTTAGAGGACTTGTACTCTGACTCTAATTTAGAGGACTTGTACTCTGACTCTAATATAGAGGACTTGTACTCTGACTCTAATATAGAGGACTTGTACTCTGACTCTAATTAGAGGACTTGTACTCTGACTCTAATTTAGAGGACTTGTACTCTGACTCTAATATAGAGGACTTGTACTCTGACTCTAATATAGAGGACTTGTACTCTGACTCTAATTAGAGGACTTGTACTCTGACTCTAATATAGAGGACTTGTACTCTGACTCTAATTAGAGGACTTGTACTCTGACTCTAATTAGAGGACTTGTACTCTGACTCTAATATAGAGGACTTGTACTCTGACTCTAATAGAGGACTTGTACTCTGACTCTAATTAGAGGACTTGTACTCTGACTCTAAATAGAGGACTTGTACTCTGACTCTAATTAGAGGACTTGTACTCTGACTCTAATATAGAGGACTTGTACTCTGACTCTAATTTAGAGGACTTGTACTCTGACTCTAATTTAGAGGACTTGTACTCTGACTCTAATTAGAGGACTTGTACTCTGACTCTAATTTAGAGGACTTGTACTCTGACTCTAATAGAGGACTTGTACTCTGACTCTAATTAGAGGACTTGTACTCTGACTCTAATTAGAGGACTTGTACTCTGACTCTAATTTAGAGGACTTGTACTCTGACTCTAATATAGAGGACTTGTACTCTGACTCTAATAGAGGACTTGTACTCTGACTCTAATTAGAGGACTTGTACTCTGACTCTAATTTAGAGGACTTGTACTCTGACTCTAATATAGAGGACTTGTACTCTGACTCTAATTTAGAGGACTTGTACTCTGACTCTAATTAGAGGACTTGTACTCTGACTCTAATATAGAGGACTTGTACTCTGACTCTAATTAGAGGACTTGTACTCTGACTCTAATATAGAGGACTTGTACTCTGACTCTAATTTAGAGGACTTGTACTCTGACTCTAATTAGAGGACTTGTACTCTGACTCTAATTTAGAGGACTTGTACTCTGACTCTAATATAGAGGACTTGTACTCTGACTCTAATTAGAGGACTTGTACTCTGACTCTAATTTAGAGGACTTGTACTCTGACTCTAATATAGAGGACTTGTACTCTGACTCTAATATAGAGGACTTGTACTCTGACTCTAATTAGAGGACTTGTACTCTGACTCTAATTTAGAGGACTTGTACTCTGACTCTAATATAGAGGACTTGTACTCTGACTCTATTTAGAGGACTTGTACTCTGACTCTAATTTAGAGGACTTGTACTCTGACTCTAATATAGAGGACTTGTACTCTGACTCTAATTTAGAGGACTTGTACTCTGACTCTAATATAGAGGACTTGTACTCTGACTCTAATTAGAGGACTTGTACTCTGACTCTAATTTAGAGGACTTGTACTCTGACTCTAAATAGAGGACTTGTACTCTGACTCTAATATAGAGGACTTGTACTCTGACTCTAAATAGAGGACTTGTACTCTGACTCTAATTAGAGGACTTGTACTCTGACTCTAATATAGAGGACTTGTACTCTGACTCTAAATAGAGGACTTGTACTCTGACTCTAATTTAGAGGACTTGTACTCTGACTCTAAATAGAGGACTTGTACTCTGACTCTAATTAGAGGACTTGTACTCTGACTCTAATTAGAGGACTTGTACTCTGACTCTAATAGAGGACTTGTACTCTGACTCTAATTAGAGGACTTGTACTCTGACTCTAATTTAGAGGACTTGTACTCTGACTCTAATATAGAGGACTTGTACTCTGACTCTAATATAGAGGACTTGTACTCTGACTCTAATATAGAGGACTTGTACTCTGACTCTAATTTAGAGGACTTGTACTCTGACTCTAATATAGAGGACTTGTACTCTGACTCTAAATAGAGGACTTGTACTCTGACTCTAATTAGAGGACTTGTACTCTGACTCTAATATAGAGGACTTGTACTCTGACTCTAAATAGAGGACTTGTACTCTGACTCTAATATGAGGACTTGTACTCTGACTCTAATATAGAGGACTTGTACTCTGACTCTAAATAGAGGACTTGTACTCTGACTCTAATTAGAGGACTTGTACTCTGACTCTAATTAGAGGACTTGTACTCTGACTCTAACATAGAGGACTTGTACTCTGACTCTAATATAGAGGACTTGTACTCTGACTCTAATTTAGAGGACTTGTACTCTGACTCTAATATAGAGGACTTGTACTCTGACTCTAAATAGAGGACTTGTACTCTGACTCTAATTAGAGGACTTGTACTCTGACTCTAATATAGAGGACTTGTACTCTGACTCTAATAGAGGACTTGTACTCTGACTCTAATATAGAGGACTTGTACTCTGACTCTAATTAGAGGACTTGTACTCTGACTCTAATATAGAGGACTTGTACTCTGACTCTAATAGAGGACTTGTACTCTGACTCTAATTAGAGGACTTGTACTCTGACTCTAATATAGAGGACTTGTACTCTGACTCTAATATAGAGGACTTGTACTCTGACTCTAATATAGAGGACTTGTACTCTGACTCTAATATAGAGGACTTGTACTCTGACTCTAACATAGAGGACTTGTACTCTGACTCTAATTAGAGGACTTGTACTCTGACTCTAATTAGAGGACTTGTACTCTGACTCTAAATAGAGGACTTGTACTCTGACTCTAATATAGAGGACTTGTACTCTGACTCTAATTTAGAGGACTTGTACTCTGACTCTAATTTAGAGGACTTGTACTCTGACTCTAATTTAGAGGACTTGTACTCTGACTCTAATTTAGAGGACTTGTACTCTGACTCTAATTAGAGGACTTGTACTCTGACTCTAATATAGAGGACTTGTACTCTGACTCTAATATAGAGGACTTGTACTCTGACTCTAATTAGAGGACTTGTACTCTGACTCTAATTTAGAGGACTTGTACCTGACTCTAACATAGAGGACTTGTACTCTGACTCTAATAGAGGACTTGTACTCTGACTCTAATATAGAGGACTTGTACTCTGACTCTAATATAGAGGACTTGTACTCTGACTCTAATTTAGAGGACTTGTACTCTGACTCTAATTTAGAGGACTTGTACTCTGACTCTAATTTAGAGGACTTGTACTCTGACTCTAATGTAGAGGACTTGTACTCTGACTCTAATTTAGAGGACTTGTGCTCTGACTCTAATATAGAGGACTTGTACTCTGACTCTAATATAGAGGTCTTGTACCCTGACTTTAATATAGCGGACTTGTACTCTGACTCTAACATAGAGGACTCGTCCCCCCTGAGTGTCTTGTCTTCATGATGTGAACAGATGTGTGACTGGATGGTAACCAAAGCAGTGAGAGAGCCTCGAGAGCAGGGGGTCAAACTAAATTTAATCACGGGCCACATCAGCATTGTGGTTGCACTCAAAGTGCCGGTTGTAACTTTAAGGCTATATGAAAATACATGTATAAATATTTAATATATCAATTCAAATCAAGTTTTATTTATATAGCACATTTATAAACGATTTTTGGTCGAGCCAAAGTGCTGTACATATAAAAAATAGCCTACAGTAGAGACAAGAGCTTTCTTTACAGCAAATACAACAGCACAGATTGTTCAGAATATCAGTATGAGAAAAACGACACCCTCTGTCCTTAGATAGATATATAACATAATGTATTACGACAGCCTCTGCATTGGAATATTATGGGATAGGGCTGTGACCATCAACTGGCGGCCACATGCGGCCCGCCAGACAGTCTCATCCGGCCCGCACGGTGGGTGACTGTGGCGTTGGCGGAGTGGTTAGTGCATTCGCCCCCCACTCATTTTTTGTTTTTACAACTTCTCGTGAGTAATGTGCAGTACCGGAGTCCAACAGAGAGGCAGCAGCTGCGGGACAGTAGACTGCGTACTGCGTAGCCTTCGTTAGCGTGAAGAGTCTGCTAAGTTTTATGTGGTCCGCAGTACCTGAGCGTGCTCCACTAGCAACCCCCCCCCCCCCACCAGTCAACAACTTCACAATTCTGGGCAATATAAAAATTGCTGGCCCGCGAAAGTGTCTATTGGATAAATGTTGGCCCTTGGACAAATGTAGTTGGTGATCCCTGGATAGGGTAAGGGTTAGTTCATAATTAACTACGTCTGAAAGCAGAAGTCTAGGGCAAATAATTGGAAGTCTCTTCAGTGAGAATGTCACAAAATTATTATTTGTTTAAAAGCCAAATTCTGGAAAAATATGAAAATGTAAAAAAAAGTGAAATTTTGAAGAAAAAAAAAGTCAAATTCTGAAAGAAATTCACATTTGAGATGCATTGTGGGACATGTAGTTTATGAGCAACGTTCTTCTGTAAGTCGGCATTTAACCGTATAAGAAACGTATTATATTCTTTCAGAGCTCTTGTGGGGCCGCATTAAATGAAGTCGCGGGCCGGATTTGGCCCCCGGGTCTTGAGTTTGACACCCCTGCTCGAGCTTCCTTCCAGCAGCTGTCTGATGCTTCCAGCTTCCGGTTTAAAGTCAGCTATCACTGTTCTGTAAGGGCTCTTATTTGAAGGGCTTCCTGTTTGCAGTTTACTTTCACATTTTCCTCGCGGTGTCGCAGCTTCTTCTTCTTCTTCTCTCGAAAGGTTTGTAACTCTTTGTGACTTTAGAGCTTTTAGAGACTCCTCTTCTGACCAATCAGTGCTCAGAGAGTAACTCCACATGGACGCTTCTCCCCACCTCTGTGTTCTGATCACTTTGAAGGATGTCTGTAACTTCTCTGTGTGTGTGTGTGTGTGTGTGTGTGTGTGTGAGTGTGTGTGCTTGTGTGTGTGTGTGTGTGTGTGAGAGTGTGTGTGTGTGTGCGCGCGTGTGAGTGTGCGGGTGTGTGTGCGTGTGTGTTGTGTGTGTGTGTGCTGTGTGTTGTGTGTGTTGTGTGTGTGTGCTGTGTGTGAGTGTTGTGTGTGCGCTTGTGTGTGTGTGCGTGTGTGTGTGTGTGTGTGTGCGTGTGTGTGTGTTCTCCGACATATTTCCTCAAGTTAACAAAGCACCAGAAATAGATCTCTGCTGGTTGTTCCTCGTCACGTGACCAGCAGAGTATTGAAAGAAAGGAATGAAAGATTAATAAAGTATAATGATATAAACATGTGGAAATTTTAGAGTAATAATTTATAATAATGTGTCCTCGTGGGACCCGAGGAAAAGAAGCGTCTTCCAATTTCCTTTTTTTTGTGATTTCCTATTTAGGGTTAAAAAACATCTTGCAATTTAGACTTATTTTATTTTAAAATGTTACAGTCTGTCCACTGGAGAGGACGTGGGGCCATTTCAGTTTGACAACAGATAGGCTATGTAACGTATTGTGGAGTGATATTAATTAGGGATGCACGATATTGGGTTTTTGAAACCGATACGATAACTTCCTGCTTCTCAAGACCGATACCGATAATAATATAATATATATATATTAAATGTACCTGTAGTTTTTGCACACCTGGTGGTGAAAAGAGACTAGTAGTGAGCAGATGACATGAGCATTACTACTACGAACAAAACAAAGCCAAGAACAGTTCTGACTTCAAAGTGACCATATTTATTTTCCCAAACAAACTTCTTGCCTTTTTCAAAAGCCTCGTGGATAGGTCAAAGCCCGGTGCCTTTGCAGCTGGCTTTGGATTCGCCGCTAGTTTAGCAGCGCAGGCGTCTTCGTACGCTTTTAACACACCATCGTAGCCATGGCGATGTTTCAGGCGACTGATCAGGTTGGAAGTATTATAGCTCGTTGCCTTCTTCCCTCCTCGTGGAACTTCTGCATTCGTTACAAATAGCAAGCGAACTATCCAACTCTGAAACTTTGAAATAGTCCCATACTACCGACGACATGTTTGTTTACTGTCCTGGCTTCACGGCCGCACACCATTTACGTCACAGCCAGGCACGAGTTAGGGAGCGCTGGATTTGTGAAGAACTCCCCTCTTCCTAAACCACTAACACCACAGTACTGGCAGAACGGGAGGAGCCGAGTGAAAAACAAGCGCCCCTCATCCCAATGCACCCACACCGCAGCATCTCTTTCTTTCTTTTACCCAAAAAATATATTGTATATTATCGGGGCTATTAATACTTTTATCGGGATGACGTCATAATTCATAATATTTAGAGGACTTGTACTCTGACTCTAGTATAGAGGACTTGTACTCTGACTCTAATATAGAGGACTTGTACTCTGACTCTAATTTAGAGGACTTGTACTCTGACTCTAATTAGAGGACTTGTACTCTGACTCTAATTAGAGGACTTGTACTCTGACTCTAATATAGAGGACTTGTACTCTGACTCTAATTTAGAGGACTTGTACTCTGACTCTAATTAGAGGACTTGTACTCTGACTCTAAATAGAGGACTTGTACTCTGACTCTAATTTAGAGGACTTGTACTCTGACTCTAATTTAGAGGACTTGTACTCTGACTCTAATTTAGAGGACTTGTACTCTGACTCTAATTTAGAGGACTTGTACTCTGACTCTAATTTAGAGGACTTGTACTCTGACTCTAATTAGAGGACTTGTACTCTGACTCTAATTTAGAGGACTTGTACTCTGACTCTAATATAGAGGACTTGTACTCTGACTCTAAATAGAGGACTTGTACTCTGACTCTAATTTAGAGGACTTGTACTCTGACTCTAATATAGAGGACTTGTACTCTGACTCTAATTTAGAGGACTTGTACTCTGACTCTAATATAGAGGACTTGTACTCTGACTCTAATTTAGAGGACTTGTACTCTGACTCTATAGAGGACTTGTACTCTGACTCTAATTTAGAGGACTTGTATCTGACTCTAATTTAGAGGACTTGTACTCTGACTCTAATCATAGAGGACTTGGTACTCTGACTCTAATTTAGAGGACTTGTACTCTGACTCTATTTAGAGGACTTGTACTCTGACTCTAATAAGAGGACGTGTACTCTGACTCTAATTTAGAGGACTTGTAAACTCTGACTCTAATTTAGAGGACGTGTACTCTGGGACTCTAATTATAGGATTGTACTTTGTACTCTAACTATTAGAGGACTTGTACTCTGACTCTAATTATAGAGGACATTGTTAGCTCTGACTCTAATTTAGAGGACTTGTACTCGACTCTAATATAGAGACTTGTACTCTTAACTCTAATTAGAGGACTTGTAACTCTTGACCTCTAATATAGAGGACTTGTACTCTGACTCTAATATATAGGACTTGTACTCTGAACTCTAATTTAGAGACTTGTACTCTGACTCTAATTAGAGGGACTTGTACTCTGGACTCTAATATAGAGGACTTGTACTCTGACTCTAATATAGAGGACTTGTACTCTGACTCTAATTTAGAGGACTTGTACTCTGACTCTAACTAGAGAACTTGTACTCTGACTCTAATTTAGAGGACTTGTACTTTCTGACTCTAATTTAGAGGACTTGTACTCTGACTCTAATTTAGAGGACTTGTACTCTGACTCTAATATAGAGGACTTGTACTCTGACTCTAATATAGAGGACTTGTACTCTGACTCTAATTTAGAGGACTTGTACTCTGGACTCTAATATAGAGGACTTCTACTCTGACTCTAACATAGAGGACTTGTACTTGTACTCTGACTCTAATATAGAGGACTTGTACTCTGACTCTAACATAGAGGACTTGTACTCTTACTCTAATATAGAGGACTTGTACTCTGACTCTAATGTAGAGGACTTGTACTCTGACTCTAATTTAGAGGACTTGTACTCTGACTCTAATATAGAGGACGTGTTACTCTGACTCTAATATAGAGGACTTGTACTCTGACTCTAATTTAGAGGACTTGTACTCTGACTCTAATATAGAGGACTTGTACTCTGACTCTAACATAGAGGACTCGTCCCCCCTGAGTGTCTTGTCTTCATGCTGTGAACAGATGTGTGACTGGATGGTAAACCAAAGCAGTGAGAGAGCCTCGAGAGCAGGGGGTCAAACTAAATTTAATCACGGGCCACATCAGCATTGTGGTTGCACTCAAAGTGCCGGTTGTAACTTTAAGGCTATATGAAAATACATGTATAAATATTTAATATATCAATTCAAATCAAGTTTTATTTATATAGCACATTTATAAACGATTTTTGGTCGAGCCAAAGTGCTGTACATATAATAAAAATAGCCTACAGTAGAGACAAGAGCTTTCTTTACAGCAAATACAACAGCACAGATTGTTCAGAATATCAGTATGAGAAAAACGACACCCTCTGTCCTTAGATAGATATATAACATAATGTATTACGACAGCCTCTGCATTGGAATATTATGGGATAGGGCTGGGACCATCAACTGGCGGCCACATGCGGCCCGCCAGACAGTCTCATCCGGCCCGCACGGTGGGGTGACTGTGGGGTTGGCGGAGTGGTTAGTGCATTCGCCCCCTACTCATTTTTTGTTTTTACAACTTCTCGTGAGTAATGTGCAGTACCGGAGTCCAACAGAGAGGCAGCAGCTGCGGGACAGTAGACCTGCGTACTGCGTAGCCTTCGTTAGCGTGAAGAGTCTGCTAAGTTTTATGTGGTCCGCAGTACCTGAGCGTGCTCCACTCGCAACCCCCCCCCCCCACCAGTCAACAACTTCACAATTCTGGGCAATATAAAAATTGCTGGCCCGCGAAAGTGTCTATTGGATAAATGTTGGCCCTTGGACAAATGTAGTTGGTGATCCCTGGATAGGGTAAGGTTAGTTCATAATTAACTACGTCTGAAACTGAAGTCTGGGCAAATAATTGGAAGTCTCTTCAGTGAGAATGTCACAAAATAATTATTATTTGTTTAAAAGCCAAATTCTGGAAGAAATGTAAAAAAAAGTCAAATTCTGAAAGAAATTCACATTTGAGATGCATTGTGGGACATGTAGTTTATGGGCAACGTTCTTCTGTAAATCGGCATTTAACCGTATAAGAAAGTATTATATTCTTTCAGAGCTCTTGTGGGCCCGCATTAAATGAAGTCGCGGGCCGGATTTGGCCCCGGGGCTTGAGTTTTGACACCCCTGCTCGAGCTTCCTTCCAGCAGCTGTCTGATGCTTCCAGCTTCCGGTTTAAAGTCAGCTATCACTGTTCTGTGTCACTACCCGATCCGTCACCCTGCCCGATCGGTTCTGCGCATGTGCGAGATGGTCCGGAAGTCCGGACGGCAACCCAAGATGGACACTTGACACAGTGGCTTTTAGCAAAGCTCAAAAAGAAAAAACCGAGAGAGATGAGTTATTGTTATTACAACGTGACTTCACTATTATTTAACAACTCTTTTTATTGGGTTCTTTTATTTGGGGTTCAGTACATTGTCAGAATAAGTGAGAAATAGATTTAACTTCTGTTAGACAGCTATCATACTGAATACATATTACTGTGGATGTATGCAAAAATGTATGGCATATGGCTTGTCTAACAGAAGTTAAATTCATTCCTCACTTATTCTGACGATGTACTGAACCCCAAATAAAAGAACCCAATAAAAAGAGTTGTTAAATAATAGTGAAGTCACGTTGTAACAACAATAACTCATCTCTCTCGGTTTTTCTTTTTGAGCTTTGCTAAAAGCCACTGTGTCAAGTGTCCATCTGGTGTTGCCGTCCGGAGTTGTCCAACATGGCGGACCCTCTCGCACATGCGCAGAACCGATCGGGCAGGGTGACGGATCGGGTAGTCACAGGCTCTTATTTTGAAGGGCTTCCTGTTTGCAGTTTACTTTCACTTTGTCCTCGCGGTGTCGCAGCTTCTTCTTCTTCTTCTCTCGAAAGGTTTGTAACTCTTTGTGACTTTAGAGCTTTTAGAGACTCCTCTTCTGACCAATCAGTGCTCAGAGAGTAACTCCACATGGACGCTTCTCCCCACCTCTGTGTTCTGATCACTTTGAAGTATGTCTGGAACTTCTCTGTGTGTGTGTGTGTGTGTGTGTGTGTGCGCGCGCGTGTGTGTGCGTTTGCGTGTGTTTGCGTGTGTGTGTGTGTTTGTGCGTGTGTGTTTGTGTGTGTGTGTGAGTGTGTGTGTGCGTTTGCGTGTGTGTGTGCGTTTGCGTTGTGCGTGTTTGTGTGTGTGTGCGTTTGCGTGTGTGTGTGAGTGTGTGTGCTTGTGTGTGAGTGTGTGCCTGTGTGTGTGTGCCTGTGTGTGTGTGTGTGCTTGTGTGTGTGTTGTGTGTATGCGCGTGTGTGTGTGTGTGTGTTCTCCGACATATTTCCTGAAGTGAACAGAGCACCGGAAATAGATCTCTGCTGGTTGTTCCTCGTCACATGACCAGCGGAGTATTGAAAGAAAGGAATGAAAGATTAATAAAGTATAAAGATATAAACATGTGGAAATATTTAGAGTAATACTTTATAATAATGTGTCCTCGTGGGCAGAGACGTGCACACAGACTCTCGGTAGTGCTTGGGCACCTGCCCGTGTTGCCCTCTGGACAGCAATGTGCCCTTTTGAAAGTTCGTTTTTTACAGTTTGTTATGTTATTGTTTACAGTGTACTGCATGTGGCTCATGGTGACATCGATCCCTTCTGGATTCAAAGCTTCTAATGTACAGCAATGCCCAAATGCGCGTTGTCATTGTGTCAGACATCCCCACACGTGCCCCGCGGAACTCCCGTCCGTGCCCTGGCTGCAGCCCCTCCCTTCCCTGCTCTCAACGTGAACGCGCAGCGCGCAGTCACTCATCAGACAGGCCACGGCACTTTTGAAAATAGCAGATCTCACGATGCGTCATTATGCTCGGGCTGAAGTGATTACATGTTTTGTAATAATCTTAATCAAAATCTACATAGTAACTAGTGACTAAAGTTTTCAAATCATTGTAGTGGAGTAAAGTAGAATATTTGCTCTGAGATGTAGTGGAGTAGAAGTACATGTATTGAAAATGGGAAATACTCAAGTAAAGTAAAAATGCCTCACAAAGTACAATATAAGTAGTAGCCTAGCAACCTTCCAGGTTCACATGAATGCTGCTGTTCAGTGTTTCTCTGAGATGAACCCTTCATGATCACGCACAGCAGAGCAGGACATTGAGTTAGCTCATTTACCACTTGTAGAATAATGCCAAGAAGAGACGGGAGAAGAAAAGAAACAAAGAGAGCTCCTCAAGCAGCCGGGAAGCAGCTCTCTGCTCTCCTGGGCGAAGCAGCCTGAGCCCACCAGCAAGGAGGAGGAGGATGCAGATGTGCTGATGAACCCTTCATCACTGATGAAGATGAAGAAGAAAGGCCAGAGTCATGTTAGGGACACACTGTCTGTCTAGAGCCCTTTCATGCTCAGATTTGAACTGTGATAATAATAATAAATAATAATATAATTTTATTGAGAGGCCCAATATGTATGTTAACCACACTAAGTGCTTTGGTGATACTGAATCAGACATGAAGCTACTTGCCAAATGACAACAGAACAACAACTAGTGGTCGGGTGTTGCATGTCGGCCATGCCAGGTAAAGTCTGGTGAGTCTTGATGTTTCATGCATTGCATTGCCTTCCCCACATCATTGAAATACACATCACATTCTATATTGTGTGTATTCTAGCTCCAGCAGGCTCAGGGAAGCAGCCCCTGCTGTCCTGCAATAGTCCATCTAAGACGAGGGAGAGCAATCCATAGAAAGTATCTCTGAGTCAGACACAGAGGAAGCAGACATGTCAGAGTCCAGAGCAGCACCGTGTTCAGAAACAGTGCTCTCTGACGATGACCAACACGAGGGAGAGATGGAAGGAGCAACCGAACACCCAAAAGAAACTAAATCCGCCATTATCCGGACGACGACTCAGAAGGTGCCCTTTTGTTCTTCTCTTGAGCACCTGCCCCTATAAATGTCTGTGCACGCCACTGCTCGTGGGACCCGAGGAAAAGAAGCGTCTTCCAATTTCCTTTTTTGTGATTTCCTATTTAGGGTTAAAAAAACATCTTATAATTTAGACTTATTTTATTTTAAAATGTTACAGTCTGTCCACTGAGAGGACGTGGGGCCGTTTCAGTTTGACAACAGATAGACTATGTAACGTATTGTGGTTATAGAGTGATATTAATTAGGGATGCACGATATTGGGTTTTTGAAACCGATAACCGATAACTTCCTGCTTCTCAAGACCGATACCGATAACCGATAATAATATAATATATATATATATATATTAAATGTACCTGTAGTTTTTGCACACCTGGTGGTGAAAAGAGACTAGTAGTGAGCAGAGGACATGAGCATTACTACTATGAACAAAACAAAGCCAAGAACAGTTCTGACTTCAAAGTGACCATATTTATTTTCCCAAACAAACTTCTTGCCTTTTTCAAAAGCCTCGTGGATAGGTCAAAGCCCGGTGCCTTTGCAGCTGGCTTTGGATTCACCGCTAGTTTAGCAGCGCAGGCGTCTTCGTACGCTTTTAACACACCATCGTAGCCATGGCGATGTTTCAGGCGACTGATCAGGTTGGAAGTATTATAGCTCGTTGCCTTCTTCCCTCCTCGTGGAACTTCTGCATCTGTTAATACAAATAGCAAGCGAACTATCCAACTCTGAAACTTTGAAATAGTCCCATACTACCGACGACATGTTTGTTTACTGTCCTGGCTTCACGGCCGCACGCCATTTACGTCACAGCCAGGCACGAGAAGGGAGCGCTGGATTTGTGAAGAACTCCCCTCTTCCTAAACCACTAATACCACAGTACTGGCAAAACGGGAGGAGCCGAGTGAAAAACAAGCGCCCCTCATCCCAATGCACCCACACCGCAGCATCTCTTTCTTTCTTTTACCCAAAAAATATATTGTATATTATCGGGGCTATTAATACTTTTATCAGGTTTATCGGGATGACGTCATAATTCATAATATCGGACCAATAATTATCGGTCCGAATACCACTCTGACTCTAACATAAAGGACTTGTACTCTGACTCTAACATAGAGGACTTGTACTCTGACTCTAACATAAAGGACTTGTACTCTGACTCTAATTTAGAGGACTTGTACTCTGACTCTAATTTAGAGGACTTGTACTCTGACTCTAATATTGAGGACTTGTACTCTGACTCTAACATAGAGGACTTGTACTCTGACTCTAACATAGAGGACTTGTACTCTGACTCTAATTTAGAGGACTTGTACTTTGACTCTAACATAGAGGACCTGTACTCTGACTCTAATTTAGAGGACTTGTACTCTGACTCTAGTATAGAGGACTTGTACTCTGACTCTAATATAGAGGACTTGTACTCTGACTCTAATATAGAGGACTTGTACTCTAACTCTAATTTAGAGGACTTGTACTCTGACTCTAATATAGAGGACTTGTACTCTGACTCTAATTTAGAGGACTTGTACTCTGACTCTAATATAGAGGACTTGTACTCTGACTCTAATTTAGAGGACTTGTACTCTGACTCTAATTTAGAGGACTTTACTCTGACTCTAGTATAGAGGACTTTGTACTCTGACTCTAATTTAGAGGACTTGTACTCTGACTCTAATATTGAGGGCTTGTACTCTGACTCTAATATAGAGGACTTGTACTCTGACTCTAACATAGCGGACCTGTACTCTGACTCTAATTTAGAGGACTTGTACTCTGACTCTAATATAGAGGACTGTACTCTGACTCTAGTATAGAGGACTTGTACTCTGACTCTAATTTAGAGGACTTGTACTCTGACTCTAGTATAGAGGACTTGTACTCTGACTCTAATATAGAGGACTTGTACTCTGACTCTAATTTAGAGGACTTGTACTCTGACTCTAATTTAGAGGACTTTTACTCTGACTCTAGTATAGAGGACTTGTACTCTGACTCTAATTTAGAGGACTTGTACTCTGACTCTAATATAGAGGACTTGTACTCTGACTCTAGTATAGAGGACTTGTACTCTGACTCTAATTTAGAGGACTTGTACTCCGACTCTAATTTAGAGGACTTGTACTCCTACTCTAATTTAGAGGACTTGTACTCTGACTCTAGTATAGAGGACTTGTACTCTGACTCTAACATAGAGGACTTGTACTCTGACTCTAATTTAGAGGACTTGTACTTTGACTCTAACATAGAGGACCTGTACTCTGACTCTAATTTAGAGGACTTGTACTCTGACTCTAGTATAGAGGACTTGTACTCTGACTCTAATATAGAGGACTTGTACTCTGACTCTAATATAGAGGACTTGTACTCTAACTCTAATTTAGAGGACTTGTACTCTGACTCTAATATAGAGGACTTGTACTCTGACTCTAATATAGAGGACTTGTACTCTGACTCTAATTTAGAGGACTTGTACTCTGACTCTAATTTAGAGGACTTTTACTCTGACTCTAGTATAGATGACTTGTACTCTGACTCTAATATAGAGGACTTGTACTCTGACTCTAGTATAGAGGACTTGTACTCTGACTCTAATTTAGAGGACTTGTACTCTGACTCTAATTTAGAGGACTTTTACTCTGACTCTAGTATAGAGGACTTGTACTCTGACTCTAATTTAGAGGACTTGTACTCTGACTCTAATATAGAGGACTTGTACTCTGACTCTAATTTAGAGGACTTGTACTCTGACTCTAATATAGAGTACTTGTACTCTGACTCTAACATAGAGGACTTGTACTCTGACTCTAATTTAGAGGACTTGTACTCTGATTCTAATTTAGAGGACTTGTACTCTGACTCTAATTTAGAGGACTTGTACTCTGACTCTAATTTAGAGGACTTGTACTCTGACTCTAGTATAGAGGACTTGTACTCTGACTCTAATATAGAGGACTTGTACTCTGACTCTAATATAGAGGACTTGTACTCTAACTCTAATTTAGAGGACTTGTACTCTGACTCTAATATAGAGGACTTGTACTCTGACTCTAATATAGAGGACTTGTACTCTGACTCTAATTTAGAGGACTTGTACTCTGACTCTAATATAGAGGACTTGTACTCTGACTCTAATTTAGAGGACTTGTACTCTGACTCTAATATAGAGTACTTGTACTCTGACTCTAACATAGAGGACTTGTACTCTGACTCTAATTTAGAGGACTTGTACTCTGATTCTAATTTAGAGGACTTGTACTCTGACTCTAATTTAGAGGACTTGTACTCTGACTCTAATTTAGAGGACTTGTACTCTGACTCTAATTTAGAGGACTTTTACTCTGACTCTAGTATAGATGACTTGTACTCTGACTCTAATATAGAGGACTTGTACTCTGACTCTAACATAGAGGACTTGTACTCTGACTCTAATATAGAGGACTTGTACTCTGACTCTAACATAGAGGACTTGTACTCTGACTCTAATTTAGAGGACTTGTACTCTGACTCTAATTTAGAGGACTTGTACTCTGACTCTAATATAGAGGTCTTGTACCCTGACTTTAATATAGCGGACTTGTACTCTGACTCTAACATAGAGGACTCGTCCCCCCTGAGTGTCTTGTCTTCATGCTGTGAACAGATGTGTGACTGGATGGTAAACCAAAGCAGTGAGAGAGCCTCGAGAGCAGGGGGTCAAACTAAATTTAATCACGGGCCACATCAGCATTGTGGTTGCACTCAAAGTGCCGGTTGTAACTTTAAGGCTATATGAAAATACATGTATAAATATTTAATATATCAATTCAAATCAAGTTTTATTTATATAGCACATTTATAAACGATTTTTGGTCGAGCCAAAGTGCTGTACATATAATAAAAATAGCCTACAGTAGAGACAAGAGCTTTCCTTACAGCAAATACAACAGCACAGATTGTTCAGAATATCAGTATGAGAAAAACGACACCCTCTGTCCTTAGATAGATATATAACATAATGTATTACGACAGCCTCTGCATTGGAATATTATGGGATAGGGCTGGGACCATCAACTGGCGGCCACATGCGGCCCGCCAGACAGTCTCATCCGGCCCGCACGGTGGGGTGACTGTGGCGTTGGCGGAGTGGTTAGTGCATTCGCCCCCCACTCATTTTTTGTTTTTACAACTTCTCGTGAGTAATGTGCAGTACCGGAGTCCAACAGAGAGGCAGCAGCTGCGGGACAGTAGACTGCGTACTGCGTAGCCTTCGTTAGCGTGAAGAGTCTGCTAAGTTTTATGTGGTCCGCAGTACCTGAGCGTGCTCCACTCGCAACCCCCCCCCCCCACCAGTCAACAACTTCACAATTCTGGGCAATATAAAAATTGCTGGCCCGCGAAAGTGTCTATTGGATAAAGGTTGGCCCTTGGACAAATGTAGTTGGTGATCCCTGGATAGGGTAAGGGTTAGTTCATAATTAACTACGTCTGAAAGCAGAAGTCTAGGGCAAATCATTGGAAGTCTCTTCAGTGAGAATGTCACAAAATTATTATTTGTTTAAAAGCCAAATTCTGGAAAAAATGTGAAATGTAAAAAAAAGTCAAATTCTGAAAGAAATTCACATTTGAGATGCATTGTGGGACATGTAGTTTATGGGCAACGTTCTTCTGTAAGTCGGCATGTAACCGTATAAGAAACGTATCATATTCTTTCAGAGCTCTTGTGGGGCCGCATTAAATGAAGTCGCGGGCCGGATTTGGCCCCCGGGTCTTGAGTTTGACACCCCTGCTAGAGCTTCCTTCCAGCAGCTGTCTGATGCTTCCAGCTTCCGGTTTAAAGTCAGCTATCACTGTTCTGTGTCACTACCCGATCCGTCACCCTGCCCGATCGGTTCTGCGCATGTGCGAGATGGTCCGGAAGTCCGGACGGCAACCCAAGATGGACACTTGACACAGTGGCTTTTAGCAAAGCTCAAAAAGAAAAACCGAGAGAGATGAGTTATTGTTATTACAACGTGACTTCACTATTATTTAACAACTCTTTTTATTGGGTTCTTTTATTTGGGGTTCAGTACATTGTCAGAATAAGTGAGAAATAGATTTAACTTCTGTTAGACAGCTATCATACTGAATACATATTTACTGTGGATGTATGCAAAAATGTATGGCATATGGCTGTCTAACAGAAGTTAAATTCATTCCTCACTTATTCTGACGATGTACTTAACCCCAAATAAAAGAACCCAATAAAAAGAGTTGTTAAATAATAGTGAAGTCACGTTGTAACAACAATAACTCATCTCTCTCGGTTTTTCTTTTTGAGCTTTGCTAAAAGCCACTGTGTCAAGTGTCCATCTGGTGTTGCCGTCCGGAGTTGTCCAACATGGCGGACCCTCTCGCACATGCGCAGAACCGATCGGGCAGGGTGACGGATCGGGTAGTCACAGGCTCTTATTTTGAAGGGCTTCCTGTTTGCAGTTTACTTTCACTTTGTCCTCGCGGTGTCGCAGCTTCTTCTTCTTCTTCTCTCGAAAGGTTTGTAACTCTTTGTGACTTTAGAGCTTTTAGAGACTCCTCTTCTGACCAATCAGTGCTCAGAGAGTAACTCCACATGGACGCTTCTACCACCTCTGTGTTCTGATCACTTTGAAGTATGTCTGGAACTTCTCTGTGTGTGTGTGTGTGTGTGTGTGTGTGTGTGTGTGCGCGCGCGTGTGTGTGCGTTTGCGTGTGTGTTTGTGCGTGTGTGTTTGTGTGTGTGTGTGAGTGTGTGTGTGCGTTTGCGCGTGCGTTTGCGTTGTGCGTGTTTGTGTGTGTGTGCGTTTGCGTGTGTGTGTGTGTGCTTGTGTGAGTGTGTGTGCTTGTGTGTGAGTGTGTGCCTGTGTGTGTGTGCCTGTGTGTGTGTGTGCTTGTGTGTGTGTTGTGTGTATGCGCGTGTGTGTGCGTGTGTGTGTTCTCCGACATATTTCCTGAAGTGAACAGAGCACCGGAAATAGATCTCTGCTGGTTGTTCCTCGTCACATGACCAGCGGAGTATTGAAAGAAAGGAATGAAAGATTAATAAAGTATAAAGATATAAACATGTGGAAATATTTAGAGTAATATTTATAATAATGTGTCCTCGTGGGCAGAGACGTGCACACAGACTCTCGGTAGTGCTTGGGCACCTGCCCGTGTTGCCCTCTGGACAGCAATGTGCCCTTTTGAAAGTTCGTTTTTTACAGTTTGTTATGTTATTGTTTACAGTGTACTGCATGTGGCTCATGGTGACATCGATCCCTTCTGGATTCAAAGCTTCTAATGTACAGCAATGCCCAAATGCGCGTTGTCATTGTGTCAGACATCCCCACACGTGCCCCGCGGAACTCCCGTCCGTGCCCTGGCTGCAGCCCCTCCCTTCCCTGCTCTCAACGTGAACGCGCAGCGCGCAGTCACTCATCAGACAGGCCACGGCACTTTTGAAAATAGCAGATCTCACGATGCGTCATTATGCTCGGGCTGAAGTGATTACATGTTTTGTAATAATCTTAATCAAAATCTACATAGTAACTAGTGACTAAAGTTTTCAAATCATTGTAGTGGAGTAAAAGTAGAATATTTGCTCTGAGATGTAGTGGAGTAGAAGTACATGTATTGAAAATGGGAAATACTCAAGTAAAGTAAAAATGCCTCAGAAAGTACAATATAAGTAGTAGCCTAGCAACCTTCCAGGTTCACATGAATGCTGCTGTTCAGTGTTTCTCTGAGATGAACCCTTCATGATCACGCACAGCAGAGCAGGACATTGAGTTAGCTCATTTACCACTTGTAGAATAATGCCAAGAAGAGACGGGAGAAGAAAAGAAACAAAGAGAGCTCCTCAAGCAGCCGGGAAGCAGCTCTCTGCTCTCCTGGGCGAAGCAGCCTGAGCCCACCAGCAAGGAGGAGGAGGATGCAGATGTGCTGATGAACCCTTCATCACTGATGAAGATGAAGAAGAAAGGCCAGAGTCATGTTAGGGACACACTGTCTGTCTAGAGCCCTTTCATGCTCAGATTTGAACTGTGATAATAATAATAAATAATAATATAATTGTATTGAGAGGCCCAATATGTATGTTAACCACACTAAGTGCTTTGGTGATACTGAATCAGACATGAAGCTACTTGCCAAATGACAACAGAACAACAACTCGTGGTCGGGTGTTGCATGTCGGCCATGCCAGGTAAAGTCTGGTGAGTCTTGATGTTTCATGCATTGCATTGCCTTCCCCACATCATTGAAATACACATCACATTCTATATTGTGTGTATTCTAGCTCCAGCAGGCTCAGGGAAGCAGCCCCTGCTGTCCTGCAATAGTCCATCTAAGACGAGGGAGAGCAATCCATAGAAAGTATCTCTGAGTCAGACACAGAGGAAGCAGACATGTCAGAGTCCAGAGCAGCACCGTGTTCAGAAACAGTGCTCTCTGACGATGACCAACACGAGGGAGAGATGGAAGGAGCAACCGAACACCCAAAAGAAACTAAATCCGCCATTATCCGGACGACGACTCAGAAGGTGCCCTTTTGTTCTTCTCTTGAGCAGCTGCCCCTATAAATGTCTGTGCACGCCACTGCTCGTGGGACCCGAGGAAAAGAAGCGTCTTCCAATTTCCTTTTTTGTGATTTCCTATTTAGGGTTAAAAAAACATCTTATAATTTAGACTTATTTTATTTTAAAATGTTACAGTCTGTCCACTGAGAGGACGTGGGGCCGTTTCAGTTTGACAACAGATAGACTATGTAACGTATTGTGGTTATAGAGTGATATTAATTAGGGATGCACGATATTGGGTTTTTGAAACCGATAACCGATAACTTCCTGCTTCTCAAGACCGATACCGATAACCGATAATAATATAATATATATATATATATATATTAAATGTACCTGTAGTTTTTGCACACCTGGTGGTGAAAAGAGACTAGTAGTGAGCAGAGGACATGAGCATTACTACTATGAACAAAACAAAGCCAAGAACAGTTCTGACTTCAAAGTGACCATATTTATTTTCCCAAACAAACGTCTTGCCTTTTTCAAAAGCCTCGTGGATAGGTCAAAGCCCGGTGCCTTTGCAGCTGGCTTTGGATTCACCGCTAGTTTAGCAGCGCAGGCGTCTTCGT
The DNA here is from genome assembly GCA_023974075.1 of Chaenocephalus aceratus. Classification (NCBI taxonomy): domain Eukaryota; kingdom Metazoa; phylum Chordata; class Actinopteri; order Perciformes; family Channichthyidae; genus Chaenocephalus; species Chaenocephalus aceratus. The sequence goes on from JAMFTG010000802.1 coordinate 33,631, forward strand.
ACGCTTTTAACACACCATCGTAGCCATGGCGATGTTTCAGGCGACTGATCAGGTTGGAAGTATTATAGCTCGTTGCCTTCTTCCCTCCTCGTGGAACTTCTGCATCTGTTAATACAAATAGCAAGCGAACTATCCAACTCTGAAACTTTGAAATAGTCCCATACTACCGACGACATGTTTGTTTACTGTCCTGGCTTCACAGCCGCACGCCATTTACGTCACAGCCAGGCACGAGAAGGGAGCGCTGGATTTGTGAAGAACTCCCCTCTTCCTAAACCACTAATACCACAGTACTGGCAAAACGGGAGGAGCCGAGTGAAAAACAAGCGCCCCTCATCCCAATGCACCCACACCGCAGCATCTCTTTCTTTCTTTTACCCAAAAAATATATTGTATATTATCGGGGCTATTAATACTTTTATCAGGTTTATCGGGATGACGTCATAATTCATAATATCGGACCAATAATTATCGGTCCGAATACCACTCTGACTCTAACATAAAGGACTTGTACTCTGACTCTAACATAGAGGACTTGTACTCTGACTCTAACATAAAGGACTTGTACTCTGACTCTAATTTAGAGGACTTGTACTCTGACTCTAATTTAGAGGACTTGTACTCTGACTCTAATATTGAGGACTTGTACTCTGACTCTAACATAGAGGACTTGTACTCTGACTCTAATATAGAGGACTTGTACTCTGACTCTAACATAGAGGACTTGTACTCTGACTCTAATTTAGAGGACTTGTACTCTGACTCTAGTATAGAGGACTTGTACTCTGACTCTAATATAGAGGACTTGTACTCTAACTCTAATTTAGAGGACTTGTACTCTGACTCTAATATAGAGGACTTGTACTCTGACTCTAATTTAGAGGACTTGTACTCTGACTCTAACATAGAGGACTTGTACTCTAGGACTTCTAATATAGAGGACTTGTACTCTAACTCTAATTTAGAGGACTTGTACTCTGACTCTAATTTAGAGGACTTGTACTCTGACTCTAGTATAGAGGACTTGTACTCTGACTCTAATATAGAGGACTTGTACTCTGACTCTAATATAGAGGACTTGTACTCTAACTCTAATTTAGAGGACTTGTACTCTGACTCTAATTTAGAGGACTTGTACTCTGACTCTAGTATAGATGACTTGTACTCTGACTCTAATATAGAGGACTTGTACTCTGACTCTAATTTAAAGGACTTGTACTCTGACTCTAATTTAGAGGACTTTTACTCTGACTCTAGTATAGAGGACTTGTACTCTGACTCTAATTTAGAGGACTTGTACTCTGACTCTAATATTGAGGGCTTGTACTCTGACTCTAATATAGAGGACTTGTACTCTGACTCTAACATAGAGGACCTGTACTCTGACTCTAATTTAGAGGACTTGTACTCTGACTCTAATATAGAGGACCTGTACTCTGACTCTAGTATAGAGGACTTGTACTCTGACTCTAATTTAGAGGACTTGTACTCTGACTCTAGTATAGAGGACTTGTACTCTGACTCTAATATAGAGGACTTGTACTCTGACTCTAATTTAGAGGACTTGTACTCTGACTCTAATTTAGAGGACTTTTACTCTGACTCTAGTATAGAGGACTTGTACTCTGACTCTAATTTAGAGGACTTGTACTCTGACTCTAATATAGAGGACTTGTACTCTAACTCTAATTTAGAGGACTTGTACTCTGACTCTAATTTAGAGGACTTGTACTCTGACTCTAATATAGAGGACTTGTACTCTGACTCTAATTTAGAGGACTTGTACTCTGACTCTAATTTAGAGGACTTGTACTCTGACTCTAGTATAGAGGACTTGTACTCTGACTCTAATATAGAGGACTTGTACTCTGACTCTAATATAGAGGACTTGTACTCTAACTCTAATTTAGAGGACTTGTACTCTGACTCTAATATAGAGGACTTGTACTCTGACTCTAATATAGAGGACTTGTACTCTGACTCTAATTTAGAGGACTTGTACTCTGACTCTAATTTAGAGGACTTTTACTCTGACTCTAGTATAGATGACTTGTACTCTGACTCTAATTTAGAGGACTTGTACTCTGACTCTAATATAGAGGACTTGTACTCTGACTCTAATTTAGAGGGCTTGTACTCTGACTCTAATATAGAGGACTTGTACTCTGACTCTAATTTAGAGGACTTGTACTCTGACTCTAACATAGAGGACTTGTACTCTGACTCTAATTTAGAGGACTTGTACTCTGATTCTAATTTAGAGGACTTGTACTCTGACTCTAATTTAGAGGACTTGTACTCTGACTCTAATTTAGAGGACTTGTACTCTGACTCTAGTATAGAGGACTTGTACTCTGACTCTAATATAGAGGACTTGTACTCTAACTCTAATTTAGAGGACTTGTACTCTGACTCTAATATAGAGGACTTGTACTCTGACTCTAATATAGAGGTCTTGTACCCTGACTTTAATATAGCGGACTTGTACTCTGACTCTAACATAGAGGACTCGTCCCCCCTGAGTGTCTTGTCTTCATGATGTGAACAGATGTGTGACTGGATGGTAAACCAAAGCAGTGAGAGAGCCTCGAGAGCAGGGGGTCAAACTAAATTTAATCACGGGCCACATCAGCATTGTGGTTGCACTCAAAGTGCCGGTTGTAACTTTAAGGCTATATGAAAATACATGTATAAATATTTAATATATCAATTCAAATCAAGTTTTATTTATATAGCACATTTATAAACGATTTTTGGTCGAGCCAAAGTGCTGTACATATAATAAAAATAGCCTACAGTAGAGACAAGAGCTTTCTTTACAGCAAATACAACAGCACAGATTGTTCAGAATATCAGTATGAGAAAAACGACACCCTCTGTCCTTAGATAGATATATAACATAATGTATTACGACAGCCTCTGCATTGGAATATTATGGGATAGGGCTGGGACCATCAACTGGCGGCCACATGCGGCCCGCCAGACAGTCTCATCCGGCCCGCACGGTGGGGTGACTGTGGGGTTGGCGGAGTGGTTAGTGCATTCGCCCCCTACTCATTTTTTGTTTTTACAACTTCTCGTGAGTAATGTGCAGTACCGGAGTCCAACAGAGAGGCAGCAGCTGCGGGACAGTAGACTGCGTACTGCGTAGCCTTCGTTAGCGTGAAGAGTCTGCTAAGTTTTATGTGGTCCGCAGTACCTGAGCGTGCTCCACTCGCAACCCCCCCCCCCCCACCAGTCAACAACTTCACAATTCTGGGCAATATAAAAATTGCTGGCCCGCGAAAGTGTCTATTGGATAAAGGTTGGCCCTTGGACCAATGTAGTTGGTGATCCCTGGATAGGGTGAGGGTTAGTTCATAATTAACTACGTCTGAAAGCAGAAGTCTAGGGCAAATCATTGGAAGTCTCTTCAGTGAGAATGTCACAAAATTATTATTTGTTTAAAAGCCAAATTCTGGAAAAAATGTGAAATGTAAAAAAAAGTCAAATTCTGAAAGAAATTCACATTTGAGATGCATTGTGGGACATGTAGTTTATGGGCAACGTTCTTCTGTAAATGGGCAACGTTCTTCTGTAAATGGGCAACGTTCTTCTGTAAATCGGCATTTAACCGTATAAGAAACGTATCATATTCTTTCAGAGCTCTTGTGGGGCCGCATTAAATGAAGTCGCGGGCCGGATTTGGCCCCCGGGTCTTGAGTTTGACACCCCTGCTCGAGCTTCCTTCCAGCAGCTGTCTGATGCTTCCAGCTTCCGGTTTAAAGTCAGCTATCACTGTTCTGTGTCACTACCCGATCCGTCACCCTGCCCGATCGGTTCTGCGCATGTGCGAGATGGTCCGGAAGTCCGGACGGCAACCCAAGATGGACACTTGACACAGTGGCTTTTAGCAAAGCTCAAAAGAAAAACCGAGAGAGATGAGTTATTGTTATTACAACGTGACTTCACTATTATTTAACAACTCTTTTTATTGGGTTCTTTTATTTGGGGTTCAGTACATTGTCAGAATAAGTGAGAAATAGATTTAACTTCTGTTAGACAGCTATCATACTGAATACATATTTACTGTGGATGTATGCAAAAATGTATGGCATATGGCTGTCTAACAGAAGTTAAATTCATTCCTCACTTATTCTGACAATGTACTGAACCCCAAATAAAAGAACCCAATAAAAAGAGTTGTTAAATAATAGTGAAGTCACGTTGTAACAACAATAACTCATCTCTCTCGGTTTTTCTTTTTGAGCTTTGCTAAAAGCCACTGTGTCAAGTGTCCATCTGGTGTTGCCGTCCGGAGTTGTCCAACATGGCGGACCCTCTCGCACATGCGCAGAACCGATCGGGCAGGGTGACGGATCGGGTAGTCACAGGCTCTTATTTTGAAGGGCTTCCTGTTTGCAGTTTACTTTCACTTTGTCCTCGCGGTGTCGCAGCTTCTTCTTCTTCTTCTCTCGAAAGGTTTGTAACTCTTTGTGACTTTAGAGCTTTTAGAGACTCCTCTTCTGACCAATCAGTGCTCAGAGAGTAACTCCACATGGACGCTTCTCCCCACCTCTGTGTTCTGATCACTTTGAAGTATGTCTGGAACTTCTCTGTGTGTGTGTGTGTGTGTGTGTGTGCGCGCGCGTGTGTGTGCGTTTGCGTGTGTTTGCGTGTGTGTGTGTGTTTGTGCGTGTGTGTTTGTGTGTGTGTGTGTGTGTGTGCGTTTGCGTGTGTGTGTGCGTTTGCGTTGTGCGTGTTTGTGTGTGTGTGCGTTTGCGTGTGTGTGTGAGTGTGTGTGCTTGTGTGTGAGTGTGTGCCTGTGTGTGTGTGTGTGCTTGTGTGTGTGTTGTGTGTATGCGCGTGTGTGTGTGTGTGTGTTCTCCGACATATTTCCTGAAGTGAACAGAGCACCGGAAATAGATCTCTGCTGGTTGTTCCTCGTCACATGACCAGCGGAGTATTGAAAGAAAGGAATGAAAGATTAATAAAGTATAAAGATATAAACATGTGGAAATATTTAGAGTAATACTTTATAATAATGTGTCCTCGTGGGCAGAGACGTGCACACAGACTCTCGGTAGTGCTTGGGCACCTGCCCGTGTTGCCCTCTGGACAGCAATGTGCCCTTTTGAAAGTTCGTTTTTTACAGTTTGTTATGTTATTGTTTACAGTGTACTGCATGTGGCTCATGGTGACATCGATCCCTTCTGGATTCAAAGCTTCTAATGTACAGCAATGCCCAAATGCGCGTTGTCATTGTGTCAGACATCCCCACACGTGCCCCGCGGAACTCCCGTCCGTGCCCTGGCTGCAGCCCCTCCCTTCCCTGCTCTCAACGTGAACGCGCAGCGCGCAGTCACTCATCAGACAGGCCACGGCACTTTTGAAAATAGCAGATCTCACGATGCGTCATTATGCTCGGGCTGAAGTGATTACATGTTTTGTAATAATCTTAATCAAAATCTACATAGTAACTAGTGACTAAAGTTTTCAAATCATTGTAGTGGAGTAAAAGTAGAATATTTGCTCTGAGATGTAGTGGAGTAGAAGTACATGTATTGAAAATGGGAAATACTCAAGTAAAGTAAAAATGCCTCACAAAGTACAATATAAGTAGTAGCCTAGCAACCTTCCAGGTTCACATGAATGCTGCTGTTCAGTGTTTCTCTGAGATGAACCCTTCATGATCACGCACAGCAGAGCAGGACATTGAGTTAGCTCATTTACCACTTGTAGAATAATGCCAAGAAGAGACGGGAGAAGAAAAGAAACAAAGAGAGCTCCTCAAGCAGCCGGGAAGCAGCTCTCTGCTCTCCTGGGCGAAGCAGCCTGAGCCCACCAGCAAGGAGGAGGAGGATGCAGATGTGCTGATGAACCCTTCATCACTGATGAAGATGAAGAAGAAAGGCCAGAGTCATGTTAGGGACACACTGTCTGTCTAGAGCCCTTTCATGCTCAGATTTGAACTGTGATAATAACAATAAATAATAATATAATTGTATTGAGAGGCCCAATATGTATGTTAACCACACTAAGTGCTTTGGTGATACTGAATCAGACATGAAGCTACTTGCCAAATGACAACAGAACAACAACTAGTGGTCGGGTGTTGCATGTCGGCCATGCCAGGTAAAGTCTGGTGAGTCTTGATGTTTCATGCATTGCATTGCCTTCCCCACATCATTGAAATACACATCACATTCTATATTGTGTGTATTCTAGCTCCAGCAGGCTCAGGGAAGCAGCCCCTGCTGTCCTGCAATAGTCCATCTAAGACGAGGGAGAGCAATCCATAGAAAGTATCTCTGAGTCAGACACAGAGGAAGCAGACATGTCAGAGTCCAGAGCAGCACCGTGTTCAGAAACAGTGCTCTCTGACGATGACCAACACGAGGGAGAGATGGAAGGAGTAACCGAACACCCAAAAGAAACTAAATCCGCCATTATCCGGACGACGACTCAGAAGGTGCCCTTTTGTTCTTCTCTTGAGCAGCTGCCCCTATAAATGTCTGTGCACGCCACTGCTCGTGGGACCCGAGGAAAAGAAGCGTCTTCCAATTTCCTTTTTTGTGATTTCCTATTTAGGGTTAAAAAAACATCTTATAATTTAGACTTATTTTATTTTAAAATGTTACAGTCTGTCCACTGAGAGCACGTGGGGCCGTTTCAGTTTGACAACAGATAGACTATGTAACGTATTGTGGTTATAGAGTGATATTAATTAGGGATGCACGATATTGGGTTTTTGAAACCGATAACCGATAACTTCCTGCTTCTCAAGACCGATACCGATAACCGATAATAATATAATATATATATATATATTAAATGTACCTGTAGTTTTTGCACACCTGGTGGTGAAAAGAGACTAGTAGTGAGCAGAGGACATGAGCATTACTACTATGAACAAAACAAAGCCAAGAACAGTTCTGACTTCAAAGTGACCATATTTATTTTCCCAAACAAACTTCTTGCCTTTTTCAAAAGCCTCGTGGATAGGTCAAAGCCCGGTGCCTTTGCAGCTGGCTTTGGATTCACCGCTAGTTTAGCAGCGCAGGCGTCTTCGTACGCTTTTAACACACCATCGTAGCCATGGCGATGTTTCAGGTGACTGATCAGGTTGGAAGTATTATAGCTCGTTGCCTTCTTCCCTCCTCGTGGAACTTCTGCATCTGTTAATACAAATAGCAAGCGAACTATCCAACTCTGAAACTTTGAAATAGTCCCATACTACCGACGACATGTTTGTTTACTGTCCTGGCTTCACGGCCGCACGCCATTTACGTCACAGCCAGGCACGAGAAGGGAGCGCTGGATTTGTGAAGAACTCCCCTCTTCCTAAACCACTAATACCACAGTACTGGCAAAACGGGAGGAGCCGAGTGAAAAACAAGCGCCCCTCATCCCAATGCACCCACACCGCAGCATCTCTTTCTTTCTTTTACCCAAAAAATATATTGTATATTATCGGGGCTATTAATACTTTTATCAGGTTTATCGGGATGACGTCATAATTCATAATATCGGACCAATAATTATCGGTCCGAATACCACTCTGACTCTAACATAAAGGACTTGTACTCTGACTCTAACATAGAGGACTTGTACTCTGACTCTAACATAAAGGACTTGTACTCTGACTCTAATTTAGAGGACTTGTACTCTGACTCTAATTTAGAGGACTTGTACTCTGACTCTAATATTGAGGACTTGTACTCTGACTCTAACATAGAGGACTTGTACTCTGACTCTAATTTAGAGGACTTGTACTCTGACTCTAATATAGAGGACTTGTACTCTGACTCTAACATAGAGGACTTGTACTCTGACTCTAATTTAGAGGACTTGTACTTTGACTCTAACATAGAGGACCTGTACTCTGACTCTAATTTAGAGGACTTGTACTCTGACTCTAGTATAGAGGACTTGTACTCTGACTCTAATATAGAGGACTTGTACTCTGACTCTAATATAGAGGACTTGTACTCTAACTCTAATTTAGAGGACTTGTACTCTGACTCTAATATAGAGGACTTGTACTCTGACTCTAATTTAGAGGACTTGTACTCTGACTCTAGTATAGAGGACTTGTACTCTGACTCTAATATAGAGGACTTGTACTCTGACTCTAATTTAGAGGACTTGTACTCTGACTCTAATTTAGAGGACTTTTACTCTGACTCTAGTATAGAGGACTTGTACTCTGACTCTAATTTAGAGGACTTGTACTCTGACTCTAATATTGAGGGCTTGTACTCTGACTCTAATATAGAGGACTTGTACTCTGACTCTAACATAGAGGACCTGTACTCTGACTCTAATTTAGAGGACTTGTACTCTGACTCTAATATAGAGGACCTGTACTCTGACTCTAGTATAGAGGACTTGTACTCTGACTCTAATTTAGAGGACTTGTACTCTGACTCTAGTATAGAGGACTTGTACTCTGACTCTAATATAGAGGACTTGTACTCTGACTCTAATTTAGAGGACTTGTACTCTGACTCTAATTTAGAGGACTTTTACTCTGACTCTAGTATAGAGGACTTGTACTCTGACTCTAATTTAGAGGACTTGTACTCTGACTCTAATATAGAGGACTTGTACTCTAACTCTAATTTAGAGGACTTGTACTCTGACTCTAATTTAGAGGACTTGTACTCTGACTCTAATATAGAGGACTTGTACTCTGACTCTAATTTAGAGGACTTGTACTCTGACTCTAATTTAGAGGACTTGTACTCTGACTCTAGTATAGAGGACTTGTACTCTGACTCTAATATAGAGGACTTGTACTCTGACTCTAATATAGAGGACTTGTACTCTAACTCTAATTTAGAGGACTTGTACTCTGACTCTAATATAGAGGACTTGTACTCTGACTCTAATATAGAGGACTTGTACTCTGACTCTAATTTAGAGGACTTGTACTCTGACTCTAATTTAGAGGACTTGTACTCTGACTCTAACATAGAGGACTTGTACTCTGACTCTAATTTAGAGGACTTGTACTCTGATTCTAATTTAGAGGACTTGTACTCTGACTCTAATTTTGAGGACTTGTACTCTGACTCTAATTTAGAGGACTTGTACTCTGACTCTAGTATAGAGGACTTTGTACTCTGACTCTAATATAGAGGGACTTGTACTCTAACTCTAATTTAGAGGACTTGTACTCTGACTCTAATATAGAGGACTTGTACTCTGACTCTAATATAGAGGACTTGTACTCTGACTCTAATTTAGAGGACTTGTACTCTGACTCTAATTTAAGAGGACTTTTACTCTGACTCTAGTATAGATGACTTGTACTCTGACTCTAATATAGAGGACTTGTACTCTGACTCTAGTATAGAGGACTTGTACTCTGACTCTAATTTAGAGGACTTGTACTCCGACTCTAATTTAGAGGACTTGTACTCCTACTCTAATTTAGAGGACTTGTACTCTGACTCTAGTATAGAGGACTTGTACTCTGACTCTAACATAGAGGACTTGTACTCTGACTCTAATTTAGAGGACTTGTACTTTGACTCTAACATAGAGGACCTTATTTAGAGGACTCTGTACTCTACTCTAAGTATAGAGGACTTGTACTCTGACTCTAATATAGAGGACTTGTACTCTGACTCTAATATAGAGGACTTGTACTCTAACTCTAATTTAGAGGACTTGTACTCTGACTCTAATATAGAGGACTTGTACTCTGACTCTAATATAGAGGACTTGTACTCTGACTCTAATTTAGAGGACTTGTACTCTGACGTCTAATTTAGAGGACTTTTACTCTGACTCTAGTATAGATGACTTGTACTCTGACTCTAATATAGAGGACTTGTACTCTGACTCTAGTATAGAGGACTTGTACTCTGACTCTAAGTTAGAGACTTGTACTCTGACTCTAATTTAGAGGACTTTATTACTCTGACTCTAGTATAGAGGACTTGTACTCTGACTCTAATTTAGAGGACTTGTACTCTGACTCTAATATAGAGGACTTGTACGCTGACTCTAATTTAGAGGACTTGTACTCTGACTCTAATATAGAGTACTTGTACTCTGACTCTAACATAGAGGACTTGTACTCTGACTCTAATTTAGAGGACTTGTACTCTGATTCTAATTTAGAGGACTTGTACTCTGACTCTAATTTAGAGGACTTGTACTCTGACTCTAATTTAGAGGACTTGTACTCTGACTCTAGTATAGAGGACTTGTACTCTGACTCTAATATAGAGGACTTGTACTCTGACTCTAATATAGAGGACTTGTACTCTAACTCTAATTTAGAGGACTTGTACTCTGACTCTAATATAGAGGACTTGTACTCTGACTCTAATATAGAGGACTTGTACTCTGACTCTAATTTAGAGGACTTGTACTCTGACTCTAATTTAGAGGACTTTTACTCTGACTCTAGTATAGAGGACTTGTACTCTGACTCTAATATAGAGGACTTGTACTCTGACTCTAGTATAGAGGACTTGTACTCTGACTCTAATTAGAGGACTTGTACTCCTCTAATTAGAGGACTTTTACTCCTACTCTAAGTTAGAGGACTTGTACTCTGACTCTAGTATAGAGGACTTGTACTCTGACTCTAATATATAGGACTTGTACTTCTGACTCTAATTTAGAGGACTTGTACTCTGACTCTAATTTAGAGGACTTTTACTCTGACTCTAGTATAGAGGACTTGTACTCTGACTCTAATTTAGAGGACTTGTACTCTGACTCTAATATAGAGGACTTGTACTCTAACTCTAATTTAGAGGACTTGTACTCTGACTCTAATTTAGAGGACTTGTACTCTGACTCTAATATAGAGGACTTGTACTCTGACTCTAATTTAGAGGACTTGTACTCTGACTCTAACTTAGAGAACTTGTACTCTGACTCTAATATAGAGGACTTGTACTCTGACTCTAATATAGGGACTTGTACTCTGACTCTAATAGAGGCTTGTACTCTGACTCTAATTTAGAGGACTTGTACTCTGACTCTAACTAGAGACTTGTACTCTGACTCTAATATAGAGGACTATGGGTTACTCTGACTCTAATTTAGAGGACTTGTACTCTGACTCTAATTTAGAGACTTGTACTCTGACTCTAATTTAGAGGACTTGTACTCTGACTCTAATATAGAGGACTTGTACTCTGACTCTAATATAGAGGACTTGTACTCTGACTCTAATTTAGAGGACTTGTACTCTGACTCTAATTTAGAGGACTTGTACTCTGACTCTAGTATAGAGGACTTGTACTCTGACTCTAATTTAGAGGACTTTTACTCTGACTCTAGTATAGATGACTTGTACTCTTGACTCTAATATAGAGGACTTTACTCTGACTCTAGTATAGAGGACTTGTACTCTGACTCTAATTTAGAGGACTTGTACTCCGACTCTAATTTAGAGGACTTGTACTCCTACTCTAATTTAGAGGACTTGTACTCTGACTCTAGTATAGAGGACTTGTACTCTGACTCTAACATAGAGGACTTGTACTCTGACTCTAATTAGAGGACTTGTACTTGACTCTAACATAGAGGACTTGTACTCTGACTCTAATTTAGAGGACTTGTACTCTGACTCTAGTATAGAGGACTTGTACTCTGACTCTAATATAGAGGACTTGTACTCTGACTCTAATATAGAGGACTTGTACTCTGACTCTAATTTAGAGGACTTGTACTCTGACTCTAATAGAGGACTTGTACTCTGACTCTAATATAGAGGACTTGTACTCTGACTCTAATTTAGAGGACTTGTACTCTGACTCTAATTAGAGGACTTGTACTCTGACTCTATATAGAGGACTTGTACTCTGACTCTAATATAGAGGACTTGTACTCTGACTCTAATATAGAGGACTTGTACTCTGACTCTAATTTAGAGGACTTGTACTCTGACTCTAATTAGAGGACTTTACTCTGACTCTAGTATAGAGGACTTGTACTCTGACTCTAATTTAGAGGACTTGTACTCTGACTCTAAATAGAGGACTTGTACTCTGACTCTAATTTAGAGGACTTGTACTCTGACTCTACTATTAGAGGACTTGTACTCTGACTCTAATTATAGAGGACTTGTACTCTGACTCTAATTATAGAGGACTTGTACTCTGACTCTAAGTATAGATGACTTGTACTCTGACTCTAATTAGAGGACTTGTACTCTGACTCTAATTTAAGAGGACTTTTTACTCTGACTCTAGTATAGAGGACTTGTTACTCTGACTCTAATTTAGAGGACTTGTACTCTGACTCTAATATAGAGGACTTGTACTCTGACTCTAATTTAGAGGACTTGTACTCTGACTCTAATATAGAGGACTTGTACTCTGACTCTAATTTAGAGGACTTGTACTCTGACTCTACTATAGAGGACTTGTACTCTGACTCTACTATAGAGGACTTGTACTTCTGACTCTAATTTAGAGGACTTGTACTCTGACTCTAATTTTAGAGACTTGTACTCTGACTCTAGTATAGAGGACTTGTTACTCTGACTCTAATATAGAGGACTTGTACTCTAGACTACTACGCTAATAGAGGACTTGTACTCTGACTCTAATATAGAGGACTTGTACTACCTAATATCTGACTCTAATTTAGAGGACTTGTACTCTGACTCTAATTAGAGGACTTGTACTCTGACTCTATAGAGGACTTGTACTCTGACTCTAATATAGAGGACTTGTACTCTGACTCTAATTTAGAGGACTTGTACTCTGACTCTAATTTAGAGGACTTTACTCTGACTCTATATAGAGGACTTGTACTCTGACTCTAATTAGAGGACTTGTACTCTGACTCTAATATAGAGGACTTGTACTCTGACTCTAATTTAGAGGACTTGTACTCTGACTCTAATTTAGAGGACTTGTACTCTGACTCTAATATAGAGGACTTGTACTCTGACTCTAATTTAGAGGACTTGTACTCTGACTCTAACTTAGAGACTTGTACTCTGACTCTAATAGAGAGGACTTGTACTCTGACTCTAATATAGAGGACTTGTACTCTGACTCTAATTTGAGGACTTGTACTCTGACTCTAATATAGAGGACTTGTACTCTGACTCTAACATAGAGGACTTGTACTCTGACTCTAATTTAGAGGACTTGTACTCTGACTCTAATTTAGAGGACTTGTACTCTGACTCTAATAGAGGACTTGTACTCTGACTCTAATTAGAGGACTTGTACTCTGACTCTAATTTAGAGGACTTTACTCTGACTCTAGTATAGAGGACTTGTACTTGACTCTAATATAGAGGACTTGTACTCTGACTCTAATAGAGGACTTGTACTCTGACTCTAATAGAGGACTTGTACTCTGACTCTAACATAGAGGACTTGTACTCTGACTCTAATTTAGAGGACTTGTACTCTGACTCTAATATAGAGGACTTGTACTGACTCTAACATAGAGGACTTGTACTCTGACTCTAATTTAGAGGACTTGTACTCTGACTCTAATATAGAGGACTTGTACTCTGACTCTAATATAGAGGACTTGTACTCTGACTCTAATTAGAGGACTTGTACTCTGACTCTAACATAGGACTTGTACTCTGACTCTAATATAGAGGACTTGACTCTGACTCTAATTAGAGGACTTGTACTCTGACTCTAATTTAGAGGACTTGTACTCTGACTCTAATATAGAGGACTTGTACTCTGACTCTAAATAGAGGACTTGTACTCTGACTCTAATTTAGAGGACTTGTACTCTGACTCTAATTAGAGGACTTGTACTCTGACTCTAATATAGAGGACTTGTACTCTGACTCTAATATAGAGGACTTGTACTCTGACTCTAATTTAGAGGACTAGTACTCTGACTCTAATATAGAGGACTTGTACTCTGACTCTAATATAGAGGACTTGTACTCTGACTCTAATAGATAGGACTTGTACTCTGACTCTAATTTAGAGGACTTGTACTCTGACTCTAATATAGGGACTTGTACTCTGACTCTAATATAGAGGACTTGTACTCTGACTCTAATGTAGAGGACTTGTACTCTGACTCTAACATAGAGGACTTGTACTCTGACTCTAACAGATAGGACTTGTACTCTGACTCTAATATAGAGGACTTGTACTCTGACTCTAATATAGAGGACTTGTACTCTGACTCTAATTTAGAGGACTTGTACTCTGACTCTAACATATCGGACTTGTACTCTGACTCTAATATAGAGGACTTGTACTCTGACTCTAACATAGAGGGCTTGTACTCTGACTCTAACTTAGAGGACTTTGTACTCTGACTCTAATTGAGAGACTTGTACTCTGACTCTAACATAGAGGACTTGTACTCTGACTCTAACTTAGAGGACTTGTACTCTGACTCTAATATAGAGGACTTGTACTCTGACTCTAACATAGAGGACTTGTACTCTGACTCTAACTTAGAGGACTTGTACTCTGACTCTAATATAGAGGACTTGTACTCTGACTCTAATATAGAGGACTTGTACTCTGACTCTAATATAGAGGACTTGTACTCTGACTCTAACATAGAGGACTTGTACTCTGACTCTAATATAGAGGACTTGTACTCTGACTCTAATATAGAGGACTTGTACTCTGACTCTAACTTAGAGGACTTGTACTCTGACTCTAATTTAGAGGACTTGTACTCTGACTCTAATTTAGAGGACTTGTACTCTGACTCTAATATAGAGGTCTTGTACCCTGACTTTAATATAGCGGACTTGTACTCTGACTCTAACATAGAGGACTCGTCCCCCCTGAGTGTCTTGTCTTCATGCTGTGAACAGATGTGTGACTGGATGGTAAACCAAAGCAGTGAGAGAGCCTCGAGAGCAGGGGGTCAAACTAAATTTAATCACGGGCCACATCAGCATTGTGGTTGCACTCAAAGTGCCGGTTGTAACTTTAAGGCTATATGAAAATACATGTATAAATATTTAATATATCAATTCAAATCAAGTTTTATTTATATAGCACATTTATAAACGATTTTTGGTCGAGCCAAAGTGCTGTACATATAATAAAAATAGCCTACAGTAGAGACAAGAGCTTTCTTTACAGCAAATACAACAGCACAGATTGTTCAGAATATCAGTATGAGAAAAACGACACCCTCTGTCCTTAGATAGATATATAACATAATGTATTACGACAGCCTCTGCATTGGAATATTATGGGATAGGGCTGGGACCATCAACTGGCTCCACTCGCAACCCCCTTCCCCCCCCACCAGTCAACAACTTCACAATTCTGGGCAATATAAAAATTGCTGGCCCGCGAAAGTGTCTATTGGATAAATGTTGGCCCTTGGACCAATGTAGTTGGTGATCCCTGGATAGGGTAAGGGTTAGTTCATAATTAACTACGTCTGAAAACTGAAGTCTGGGGCAAATAATTGGAAGTCTCTTCAGTGAGAATGTCACAAAATAATTATTATTTGTTTAAAAGCCAAATTCTGGAAAAAATGTGAATGTAAAAAAAAGTCAAATTCTGAAAGAAATTCACATTTGAGATGCATTGTGGGACATGTAGTTTATGGGCAACGTTCTTCTGTAAATGGGCATTTAACCGTATAAGAAAGTATTATATTCTTTCAGAGCTCTTGTGGGGCCGCATTAAATGAAGTCGCGGGCCGGATTTGGCCCCCGGGTCTTGAGTTTGACACCCCTGCTCGAGCTTCCTTCCAGCAGCTGTCTGATGCTTCCAGCTTCCGGTTTAAAGTCAGCTATCACTGTTCTGTGTCACTACCCGATCCGTCACCCTGCCCGATCGGTTCTGCGCATGTGCGAGATGGTCCGGAAGTCCGGACGGCAACCCAAGATGGACACTTGACACAGTGGCTTTTAGCAAAGCTCAAAAAGAAAAACCGAGAGAGATGAGTTATTGTTATTACAACGTGACTTCACTATTATTTAACAACTCTTTTTATTGGGTTCTTTTATTTGGGGTTCAGTACATTGTCAGAATAAGTGAGAAATAGATTTAACTTCTGTTAGACAGCTATCATACTGAATACATATTTACTGTGGATGTATGCAAAAATGTATGGCATATGGCTGTCTAACAGAAGTTAAATTCATTCCTCACTTATTCTGACGATGTACTGAACCCCAAATAAAAGAACCCAATAAAAAGAGTTGTTAAATAATAGTGAAGTCACGTTGTAACAACAATAACTCATCTCTCTCGGTTTTTCTTTTTGAGCTTTGCTAAAAGCCACTGTGTCAAGTGTCCATCTGGTGTTGCCGTCCGGAGTTGTCCAACATGGCGGACCCTCTCGCACATGCGCAGAACCGATCGGGCAGGGTGACGGATCGGGTAGTCACAGGCTCTTATTTTGAAGGGCTTCCTGTTTGCAGTTTACTTTCACTTTGTCCTCGCGGTGTCGCAGCTTCTTCTTCTTCTTCTCTCGAAAGGTTTGTAACTCTTTGTGACTTTAGAGCTTTTAGAGACTCCTCTTCTGACCCAATCAGTGCTCAGAGAGTAACTCCACATGGACGCTTCTCCCCACCTCTGTGTTCTGATCACTTTGAAGTATGTCTGGAACTTCTCTGTGTGTGTGTGTGTGTGTGTGTGTGTGTGTGTGTGTGTGTGTGTGTGTGTGTGTGTGTGTGTGTGTGTGTGTGTGTGTGTGTGTGTGTGTGTGTGTGTGTGTGTGTGTGTGTGGTGTGTGTGGTGTGTGTGTGTGTGCGCGCGCGTGTGAGTGTGCGGGTGTGTGTGCGTGTGTGTTGTGTGTGTTGTGTGAGTGTGTGTGTGTGCGCTTGTGTGTGTGTGTGTGCGTGTGTGTGTGCGTGTGTGTGTGTGTTCTCCGACATATTTCCTCAAGTTAACAAAGCACCAGAAATAGATCTCTGCTGTTCCTCGTCACATGACCAGCGGAGCCATTTTAGTTTGACAACAGATGGACTATGTAACGTATTGTGGTTATAGAGTGATATTAATTAGGGATGCACGATATTGGGTTTTTGAAACCGATACCGATAACTTCCTGCTTCTCAAGACCGATACCGATAATAATATAATATATATATTAAATGTACCTGTAGTCTTTGCACACCTGGTGGTAAAAAGGATGGACATTTATAAAAGGGCTGTTATTTGAAAACTTGAATTATTGAATTGCTTTCAGAACTAATTATATGTTAATAAACAAGAACATATTTGATATTCATGGTAAGAATTACAATTATTCAACAATATTTGACTTCTGCTCATCCTGCTTCTATAACATGTGTTTTGGTATGCCAGCCATTTTGGATGAAAAGAAAGAGGAACTTCCCAGCATGCAATTTTAACCAGTGACATCTCACTGGAAAGAGCAGGATGTCCTCTGTGCAGCACATCAGGGACTGATAGGGTAGCTCAAAGGAGTCAAAGGAGATGCATGTCCACAACATGTCCACTACAGTGGGCTGGGTCCCATATACACGTGGAGATATAAAGAGGAATGATTTATAATGATATATACACGTTGAAATATAAAGAGAATGATTTATAATGATATGTACATGTGGAAATATAAAGAGGAATGATTTATAATGATATATACATGTGGAAATATAAAGAGGAATGATTTATAATGATATATACATGTGGAAATATAAAGAGGAATGATTTATAATGATATGTACATGTGTAGATTGGCCACCAGAGGGCGCCAGATCCCCGCAGCCTCATTCACAGGAACGCTGTTCACTAAAGAACAATTCAAATCTATAGTAAACAGAGATAAGAGTAAAGGAGCATGAAATAAAATACATATATTAAAATAAATAATATTAAAATACTTTTGTAAACAGGAATCGTGGATACATATAATGAAACAATTATAAATACAAGGGGTAATATAAAGCAAATTAATGTTTAAATATAAAAGACATACATTTAAAATTAATAAATGTGGAGAATTTATTTTCAGAGTCCAATCGAAGTGAAGCGTGATCCCAAAGAAAGGCAAAGAGGAAGCAACAGGAAGTGGGTCCTAACAACATGGACCTGGAACCTGGACCTGGACCTGAACCTGAACCTGGATCCGGACCTGGACCTGGATCTGGACCTGGACCTGGACCCGGACCTGGACCTGAACCTGGATCCGGACCCGGACCTGGACCTGGATCCGGACCTGGACCTGGACCTGGACCTGAACCCGGACCTGGACCCAAACCTGGACCCGGACCTGAACCTGGACCTGAACCCGGACCTGAACCTGGACCCGGACCTGGACCCGGACCTGAACCCGGACCCGGACCTGGACCTGTGTCCTCTAAGAGTGACCGCTCAATGGAGCCTCAATCTGCTGATGGGGGGTAAGACTCAAACTGACGTTTGATATAAAGTTATAGACTTTTATTGTCATTGTACAAAAATACAATGAGATTCAGAGTGCAGCCCTGTCCCAGTGTGCAATAACTAGACATACTTAACAATAAAAACACGGCAGTAGGACAGACAACATAAACAATCGTACGGGGGAAAAGATTGTTAAAAATAGTGATGTAAAAATAAGTGCATTAAAAATGTGTATATGTGTGAAGATGATTACGTTTGGTGGTCAAGCAGCCTGACGGCCCACGCAGCTTTTCTGTCTGTTGGTCCGTGATTTGAAGCTCCTGTTTCTCCTCCCATGAAGTCAGTTGTTGTCGGTGTTAAAGCTTCTGTGTAACCTTCAGGAAGTCCAAAGGTCAAAGGTTTGATTTGTCATATACACAGATACAGTGAAGTAATGCAATAGAAACAGGGTCACAGGTTCCTCCAACAATAACACAGAATAATATATAGACATATAAAGCAGCCATGTCAGGTCCTCAGTGATGTGGACACGAGGACCTGAAGCTGCTGACTCTCTCCACCGTAGTCCCATTGATGGCGGAGGGGAGCGTTGTTATCCTGGCACCAAGATGTCAGGCTTCGACCTCCTCTCTGTACGTCGTCTCGTTGCCGTCGGTGGTCAGGCCGATGACGGTCGTGTCGTCAGCAAACTTCACGATGGTGTTGGAGCTGTGTGTGGCCACGCAGTCGTGAGTGAACAGGGAGTAGAGGAGAGGGCTGAGCACGCAGCCTTGAGGGGCTCCGGTGTTGAGGATCAGGGTGGAGGATGTGATGTTTCCCACCCGCACTGCCTGGGGTCTGCCCGTCAGGAAGTTCAGGATCAGACCGGAGTCAGCATGAACTCTCTGGCGTTACCCTTTAAAGACACATTCTTTACGTTAGCTTCACACTGCTGGTGCTGGAGTGCAGCTGAAGAGAGGCGAGGCGCTTCGTAGATAAACGTCTTTTGGATTTTCTCTGAAAAGCCGTCCTTCACATAGAGAGCAGTCCACCGGCTGATATAGGGAACTCAGAAAGTCGGGAAGGTTTAAATGTTTAATGTTCTTTTCAATCTGTTCACACATCGGCAACACAAAGCGATCACTAGCATTACGTTGTTATATAAAGTGCCTCTAAGAGATTTAACATATTTTCCATCAGTTTCTCTCCAGCTGGCAAAAGCATCTGTTTCTGTTTCAGGGTCCAGCAGCAGAGAGCAGACTCTCCCAGCTGTCTGTCCTTCAAGAGCGACCGGTCGAAGGACGCCATCATAAACTTTAAAGAACGACCTCCATCTGCTGATCAGAGGTAAGCTGTACCTCATAGCAAGAGTCCGGTTAAGACAGAATAAAACTAGTCCGTATGAAGTCTTTGCCCCCGCCGGCACGGAACTGTGTGTCAGGGCTTCTTAACATTTAACAACCTACTAATGTGTCATACCCACTTAACGGGAAGAAACTCAGCTAACTGACGATATGAAACATTTGTACCGAAACAAAACACAAGTCTAACGCCGGCGTCTGAATTAGCACTAAGCAAAAGAGTGCTCACGCACTTAGCAAATAACTTACGGTAGCAATATTGTATATTCATCGGATCTGCACAAACAAGAAATCATATCATATTGATTCCAACAGTATAAGTATCATGACTGTGCGACCAAAACTCACGGCATTGAAGTCTTGACCTCTGTGCTGACCCCCACCATAGATCCACTGGCCCTTCAGCATGGAAGTCTTGACCTCTGTGCTGACCCCCACCATAGATCCCAGTGTGCGAAAAAGTACACGTCCCACCGTCCGGGACGTGTTATTTACAATATCGGACAAGTAGATCTTTCAATTGACTTGTCCGGCGGACAAGTGATGTTTTTCGCCCCCGATTTATTGACAAATTATTGATACATTCAGTTTACAAAAGGCAGAACTCATTCGCAAATTGTACGTGTCCGCCATTGTTGGTTTAGAAATGTTAGTTTCGGTTCTGCTTGTCGATTCATGAGGAAATGCATCTCACCGCTTTCTGTACAGTTAGGCGGAGCGGGGCGGGAAGTGCAGCACAGTGGCCGGGTTGGGAAGCAAAACTCGGTTCCGAGTAGGAACAAATAACAATTGTCCGGTACCGGGATTAATAAGAGTTGTGAGGACAGGAGGCGAGGCCGAGCCCCGCGGACTGCAGCTCTCTCTCTCTATGCTCCGTATCAGCTGATCGCTGCACGGTGCAGCTCAGCGCATCCCCGGACCCCCAGATTTGGAGGAGCACAGGGATGTCAGTATTGTTTATGAAGCAGGGTATAGAAAGTACATTATTGAAATGCTATTTAATACTATTTATTTACTTTTACAGCTGAGCAGCTGCAGCATGTGTATTGCAGGACATGTGTAAGCGTGCAAGCGTCTTTGAGTTGTAGAAAAGCGCTAGGCCTATAGGCTTATTATTATTATTAGGCCTATGTGTTGGACATGTGTGGTTGGACTGTGTCTCCCAGGCAGGCTGCAGTGTAACATCAGAGGACACTGGGCAACTGTACATTCTCAAACTGCACCACTTAGAACTAACTATGCAGAGATTATTTTTATATAATTGTGTTCAATAACCGTAACTAAATTAAACAGTATGAAGTGATTTGTAAATAGGAATACAGATCTGACTTAATGTTTTCATAAATACATTTGTCTCCCAGTTTGTCATGGGACTTATTTACCCTCTCAAAGAACCGGAATCGAGAACCGAAAATAACCGGAATCGAAAAGCAGAAACGGAATCGTTAAAATCCAAACGATACCCAACCCTATGTGTGATGCAGTAAAATCTTACCGCTCACTCACGTTAGCGGTGTCGTAAAAACCGTGGGAAAGTGTAAAATACGATGACGAAGAAGAAGATTCCAGTGGCCCCAAATTTTGTCCATTCTGGACAAGTGAAGAATGTATTCGGACAAGTAAATTGCCAAACTCACTTGTCCATGGACAAGTACTCTCTAAAAACTTTTTCTCACACTGATGTATGTATATATATATATATATATATATATATATAATATATGTATATATATATATTAGGGCTGTCAAACGATTACCATTTTTAATCAAATTAATCACAGTTTAAAAATTAATTAATCAGATTAATCACCATTCGAACTATGTCCAAAATATGCCATTTCTTTATATGTATTGTTGTGGGAATGGAAAGATAAATGAAAGAAGGCGGATATATCCATTTAACACAGTATGTTTATTATAACATTGTTCTGCGTGTCAAAATGAAAGACAGCCCACACACCTATCAATCATCACACCGTGGGGTCTTATTTCATTTATTTCATTACGTGTTGATTTCTAACAACAAATAGAAGGTATGGGACTGCTCTATCCCTCCGCAGCCGGTTGGCGTAGTTTTGGCACAAGTCCGTTGTACAGACCGACGTTAACAGCAGCCCTGTCTGTGCACACGGAGACCGACTCTGTCGTCCGGTGATCGAACCGCCTTCTGGAAAAGCTTCACAAGTACGTCGGTACGCAAATGCGCTTTGTGACACAAGTGACGGTACGCATTTCAGATTACGCCATAACCTGCGTACCAGTTATGTGTTACTGTACTACAGCAAAAGTATTCTCCGTCGGGACTTCCTGCAACAACACCACGCCGTTATCTTGATTCTGATTGGCCAGAAGACATTATCAAAGATGTTCTATTGAGAAGACGATCACTACGTGACAAAAGTTTACAAACCCGTTTCTGGTCTTCGGTATTTCCAGACGAGTGGCTGAAATCAATCTGACTAACGGCTGTCTGTGCAATTTACTCCGCGCGAGTTGGCGGACTTTATTTTGCTTTCTTTAACATCATGTGTCATGGTGGGGCTAAGCCATTTCTTGGTATGGGTGTAGCCTACCCCAGCCATACCCTGGCGCTGCCACTGGTGGCACGTATGGGGCGGGCCATTCTGCACATGCGTTAAATGCTTTAAATATTTTTAACGCAATTAATTCAAGAAATTAATTACCGCCGTTAACGCGATAATTTTGTCAGCATTTTTTTCATTTCATTTCAAACCTTTATTTAACCACATTGGTCCCATTGAGATCATAGATCTATTTTTCAAGGGAGACCTGCAGCAAACAGGTTCCACATGAAACATGAAACAATAAAGGACATCACACATTATATTTACAGGATACATAGTTATAGACATTTCCAAGTGTCCATTGTATCAGCAAGCATTTCATTTAGCCTAGCTCTAAAGACATGCAGAGGAATGAGATGCTCCGTTTCAATTCTTGCTGAAGATTGTTCTGAGCAAGTGGAGCTGCGCATAAAAGCCGTCTCACCTCAGACAGTCCTTGCTCTCGGCACATCTAACAAGACCACATCATGTGACCTCAGACAATAGCTGCTTGCTGCTCTCCGTGAGATCAGAGAGCAGATGTAATATGGGAGTTTACCCAACAAAGCTTTATAAATGAACGTGTCCCAGTGACTGAGCCTCCGTACAGTTAGTGAAGGCAGACCAGCCCTTGCATACAGGGTACAGTGAAGGGTTAATGCTTTACAGTTTGTCACACATCTCAGAGCGCTGTGATACGCAGCATCTAACTTGACCAGGCAATGGGCAGGTGCATTCATATAGACCAGATCCCCAGAGTCCAGCACAGGTCAAAGGTCACAGAGCCTTTTCCTGGCCTCAAGCGAGAAGCAGGACGTGTTCCTGGAAAAGAACCCTAGCCTCACCCTCAGTTTTTTAAGCAGGTTATTTACATGCCGTTTAAAAGTGAGACAATCATCAAGCCAGATACCAAGGTATTTGTAACAGGCAACAACTTCAAGTTTTGTTCCTTGCGTAGTTACAATATCTAAAACAGGCTCTGGAGTCTGTTTAGCTTTAGAAAAGAGCATTACCTTGGTTTGATCCACATTTAAAAGAAGCTTTAGTTCAGAGAGCTGAGTCTGAATAGTGTTAAAAGCAGCCTGTAATGTAACACCAGCTCCTGAATGAAGGGACCTGCACAGAACATCACGGTATCATCCGCATACAAATGTAAAGTAGCTTCATCCACATGTTCCCCTAAACTGTTGAATAAAAGTGGTCCTAAAACAGAACCTTGAGGTACACCATTAGAAATGTTTAACCACTCAGAAGACAGCCCATCAAAGTGAACACATTGGGACCTTTCAGAGAGGTAGTTCACAAACCACCCACTGCAAGGCTGGATAGGCCGATACTGAGTAGCCTCTGCTTTAAGATGTGATGATCAACGGTGTCAAACGCTTTGGATAGGTCAACAAACAGAGCTGCACAACTCTGCTTATTATCTAAGATACTCTCCACATCGTTCACACGTTCATCGTGGCAGTGATGGTGCTGCGCTGCTTTCTGAAGCCTGACTGATGCTCAGACAGGATGTTACATAAAAACACCTTTACCTGTTCACTCACTAGGCGTTCAAGAGCCTGAGCCAGAACTGACCACTTAGAGACGGCCTATAGTTATTTAATAAGGTGGCCTCCCCTCCTTTCAGCAAAGGCAGGACATACGCTGACTTCCATACTTTAGGAATTGCATTAGTGCTGAGGGAGAGGTTAAAAAGAGAAGTGAGAAGTGGAGCAATAAAATCTGCAGCTATCTTTAAAAAGAAAGGCTCTACGTTGTCCGGGCCGGCCGGTTTCTTAGGATCTAGCTTGGTTAAAGCTTCATGAACAACATCAACAGTAAAAGGAGTAAAACTGAAAGGGTTTTCCAGACCACGCTGTTCAGAGTCACGGACTGTGGTGTTCACAGAAGCAGAGTTAGTGAAGGAATCAAGCAGAGAGCCACAGGACACACAGTGCTCAGTAAAGCAGCTGAGCATAGAGCCCTGTCCGACAGAGAGCAGATGCTGAGGTGAGGCACGGAGGAGCTCATTACGGATATCACCGGTGGATATCGATTTTATGGCTTTCCAACATTTTCCAGGATTATTCAGATTCTTTGTGGAAACTGACAGATAGTACTTAGATTTTGCACTTTTGACATTTGAAGTGAATCTATTCCTTAGCTGCCTAAAGCGCAGCCACTCTACCTCTGAGCCTGGTCTCCTAGCCTTTGCCCAGGCCTTGTTTCTCTCATGAAGGAGACTGGACAGTTCAGCAGAGAACCAAGGATTGTCTCGTCCCTTTACTCTGAATTTACGCAGGGGTGCATGTCTATCAATGATCTCCATAAAACCAAGATGAAAATAAGACCATGCGGTTTCCACATCAGCACACAGATCGATTTACCCCAATCAAAATCAAACAGATCATGAACTAAACCCTGCTCTACAAAGTGTTTTATGTCTCTCTTGATGATAATGCGAGGTTTAACCTTTTGGACCTTAGTGTCCCTGATTGTGGCTACAACACAGTGATCACTCAGATCAGTCTCAAATACTCCCACAGATAAGTATTTATGGGGAACATTAGTTAGAATGAGATAATTAGGGAGGATTTATTAGGGACTTGATGTTAGGGCGAGTAGGACTGTCCACAATCTGAGTAACATTCAAAGAGATACAAAGGTTTTTTAAATCCTCTGACTCTGCAGTTAACCAGTCCCAGTTACAATCTCCAAGCAGCACTATGTCCTTGTAGTCTAGTTGTGATAAAGGATTTGCTAGTGAAGACAAGGAGTCTTTGCCAGCTGAGGGGGGTCTGTAACAGCCCACCACCATGACCTGTTGACCCTTTGCCACTTCTATATTTATGGCTAAAAATTCAAATTGCTTACTGATCGATTTGGAAACTAATGTGGTTACACTGAACTTATTCTTAACATGAATGGCAACGCCACCACCTTTATTAGGCTGGTCGGTACGATACACATTAAAACCATTTAAGGCAATGTCAGAGGCCAAAATAGACTTGTTTAGCCATGTTTCAGATAAAACAATGACGTCAGCGTCAGTCGAGCCCAGATACGGACAAAATCTAGTTTACCTAACAGACTGCGCACATTCAAGTGGATGAAACCCAACCCAGACATAGCTCTAAAATCAGCAGGAGTAGCGATCTGACTACTACTACTGGGCGGACCAGGGTTAGGTTGTACATTTCCTGACAGTAATAACAACAACAAAAACAGGCATCTTTTCCTCTTAAGCGACACACATACACCGTCATCTAATTTGGAAACACTGGGAAAGTCTGCGAGAGTGTGATTAGAGCTTAAGAAGCAGTCCCGAAGAACCATCATCGTCAGGTCCTCAGTGATGTGGACACCGAGGAACCTGAAGCTGCTGACTCTCTCCACCATAGTCCCATTGATGGCGGAGGGGAGCGTTGTTATCCTGGCACCAAGATGTCAGGTTTCGACCTCCTCTCTGTACGTCGTCTCGTTGCCGTCGGTGATCAGGCCGATGACGGTCGTGTCGTCAGCAAACTTCACGATGGTGTTGGAGCTGTGTGTGGCCACGCAGTCGTGAGTGAACAGGGAGTAGAGGAGAGGGCTGAGCA
The DNA here is from genome assembly GCA_023974075.1 of Chaenocephalus aceratus. NCBI lineage: Eukaryota > Metazoa > Chordata > Actinopteri > Perciformes > Channichthyidae > Chaenocephalus > Chaenocephalus aceratus. The sequence goes on from JAMFTG010000802.1 coordinate 59,400, forward strand.
CGCAGCCTTGAGGGGCTCCGGTGTTGAGGATCAGGGTGGAGGATGTGATGTTTCCCACCCGCACTGCCTGGGGTCTGCCCGTCAGGAAGTTCAGGATCAGACCGGAGTCTGCATGAACTCTCTGGCGTTACCCTTTAAAGACACATTCTTTACGTTAGCTTCACACTGCTGGTGCTTGGAGTGCAGCTGAAGAGAGGCGAGGCGCTTCGTAGATAAACTTCACGTCTTTTGGATTTTCTCTGAAAAGCCGTCCTTCACATAGAGAGCAGTCCACCGGCTGATATAGGGAACTCAGAAAGTCGGGAAGGTTTAAATGTTTAATGTTCTTTTCAATCTGTTCACACATCGGCAACACAAAGCGATCACTAGCATTACGTTGTTATATAAAGTGCCTCGAAGAGATTTAACATATTTTCCATCAGTTTCTCTCCAGCTGGCAAAAGCATCTGTTTCTGTTTCAGGGTCCAGCAGCAGAGAGCAGACTCTCCCAGCTGTCTGTCCTTCAAGAGCGACCGGTCGAAGGACAACATCATAGACTTTAAAGGACGACCTCCATCTGCTGATCAGAGGTAAGCTGTACCTCATAGCAAGAGTCCGGTTAAGACAGAATAAAACTAGTCCGTATGAAGTCTTGGCCAACTTATTTTCCAGCAGTTTTTCTCCAGCATGTTTTACGGCCACATAATCAGGAGAGAGGAAGTCGTTTTTTTCTCAGCGAGAGCTTAACCTGTTAAGCCTGAATATTGTTGTGTTGGCCCCGCCGGCACGGAACTGTGTGTCAGGGCTTCTTAACATGTATCAACCTACTAATGTGTCATACCCACTTAACGGGAAGAAACTCAGCTAACTGACGATATGAACCATTTGTACCGAAACAAAACACAAGTCTAACGCCGGGCGTCTGAATTAGCACTATAATAACTTACGGTAGCAATATTGTATATTCATCGGATCTGCACAAACAAGATATCATTTCATATTGATTCCAATAGTATAAGTATCATGACTGTGCGACCAAAACTCACGGCAGCGAAAGCCAGGAAAGACAACCAGTGTTGTGCTAGTTACTGAAAACCAGTAACTAGTTACCATTACTAGTTACTTCATTTCAAAAGTAACTCAGTTACTTTACTGATTACTTACACCAGAAAGTAATGCGTTACTGTGAAAAGTAACGTTTTAGTTACTTAAAAAAGGGCTCCCATTATATTAATGCCCTTATAGCCTTCATTTCAGTTCTGTTATTGCATTGGAGAGTAATACAATCTGTTGATCAACTTGACATGCACTATATGCAATCTGGATAGCATCGATATTAGCTGGCTTTACATTTTTGTATATTCTTTCTCCAGGTAGTTGGAAAAAGTGTTCCGTCCCATATGCCGTGTGCCGCCCGGACATACTATCATGCTAACTAGCTCCCTGAGAGCGGGTGACTCCACTGGAGCAACAGCCTGCATGTGTTCTACAACATACCGTGCAATCGCTTTATCCACTTTCCCCTGGCTAGCAGTCCCTCGGTTAAAATCCAGCCGCTGCTGCTGAGGTGCAGGTGCAGGTGGAGTGGCGTCGGCTGAGTCTCTGTGGTCTTAGCTACTGGCTTCGTCCCAGCATGTTGTTTCTGCAGATGTTTTAGAGATGTGAATGACTGGTTTGGGCAGTAGATAGGCTCTTTGACCCGCCAGGACACAACTTACATTTAACAGACACTTCACTTTACGGAGCCAAACGGCACATACGTCTTACCTTTGCTGTTTTCTGATCAAAGGTTGTGTTCAAGGGCATTTGAACGCATTCAAACGCTGCTGAAGGTTAATCCAATGTCTCTGTGTCACTTTGAAATGATTACTGATAATCCATCATAACATTTATGGCAATAAACGTATTTTACAAATAGAGTAGCAGAGCTTCCGGTTTTGGGCAAACTGCGTGCGCTTCACTCTCACTCCTCAATGGCAGGGCTCAACGCTAACTTTTAAAAGTGGTTGCCAGGCAACCAGGCATCAGCTTTTGGTTGCCAAAACTGAAAATATGGTTGCCATTTTTAGTCACCTTATATTTAAAATAATGAAGATACTATCCAGTAGTGCAGCTGTTGTCATGTTCTTCACAGATCACTAGTTTCTTGGTCATCCGTTTCTAATGTGGGTTGTCTTGACCTTTGTGCTGACCCCCACCATAGATCCACTGGCCCTTCAGCATCGAAGTCTTGACCTCTGTGCTGACCCCCACCATAGATCCACTGGCCCTTCAGCATCGAAGTCTTGACCTCTGTGCTGACCCCCACCATAGATCCACAGGCCCTTCAGCATTGAAGTCTTGACCTCTGTGCTGACCCCCACCATAGATCCACTGGCCCTTCAGCATTGAAGTCTTGACCTCTGTGCTGACCCCCACCATAGATCCACTGGCCCTTCAGCATTGAAGTCTTGACCTCTGTGCTGACCCCCACCATAGATCCACTGGCCCTTCAGCATTGAAGTCTTGACCTCTGTGCTGACCCCCACCATAGATCCACTGGCCCTTCAGCATTGAAGTCTTGGATTGGTCAGACTAATACATTTCTAATGTTGAATAAATGAAAACCGTTCACAGTTAAGAATTAGATATTAATTATTAATGCTGTAAATGACCTTTTATAAGTCTAACTATATTTAACATGTGTTACCTTTTAGAAGTGATTATATTTGTATGCCAATATTTCCTATGGTAAAGTTTTCGTTTATCACTTTTATTTTGGTAGTAATAAGACCGGGACTCTTATTTTGAAGGAACTTTTACCGGAAGTGAATGCACAACGGAGCAGAATGAAATCAACCCACTCAAAATATTTATATCGAGTACATTTCTCTTCAAAATAGAATTGACGTGTTTGCAAAATAAAATGTTCTGTGGTCAAAAATGTTAATCGCACTCAATAACGTTTTCTATGCTCAAAATGTTTCGTTGCTTGCTCCGGATAGAGGCGCACAAATAACACCATATGTTTCGCCTCCCAAGACTTTACCCATTTCCTCTTTGCTTTCGTTCGGGTTCAACTCGCGCTTTATCAGTGGAATCACTTTGATCATTCGTTTGAGATGTTGACGGGTTGGCCGGACTTTTTACCCCACAGTCAAACAACTTCATTTGCTTCGCCATTCGTTGTAAATGTAGTTACACCTGAGTAAAATTCAGGGAAGGTGATTGTCAAGTGCCAACAATCAGGAGAGATATTTGATAGTTGGTGAGAAGACTAAACATTTATCTGCAGATCCTTATAAAGTATATTCATTACTCGTTATTCTCTACTAATAGTTCATTAAAGACTGTATATAATGGCTAGTTTGAACATCCATTTCAAGATGTCAAGATGTTCTAAAGTGTATTGACATATCATTTACACAACTACGGTGTAGTTATGCAATGAATGAAAAGCTTGGGTCACAGGTTCCTCACCAGTACAAGACATCTATCAATGTGTGTACCTCCACCATTACACTGTCATATTCTGCACATTTCTTATTCTATCTACATAAGAGTATAATTAATATGTATAATATCAGTTAAAATAAGTGCTTCAACAAAGTTAACATTGCAGGAAAGTTGATTGTCAAGTTCCAAACAAACCATGCAATATATTAGACGTTAAGTACTTTGTCAGGCTTATTATTTATCTGTAGATAGATACCCCCAAAGCTTTTTTCTTAATTAAAAGAAGACCTTACCTAAAGTATTCTTTAATGTTTAAATAAAGCCTTATTAGTTTGTCTGTTTTGCACATCCTCCTATCCGGCACTAAACTGTTTTATTGTAGATATTATTTACAGTATCTTCTTGATATTTTCTATTCTATATTTATATCACTGACCTTCTACGTTCCCACTATTTTGTATGTACTCTTAATATTTAAATGTTTTCATCAAATATAACACATTCAAAAGTGCTTTACCAAAATGAAAGACATTGAGAAAAAGGCATTTTAAAACAGTCATTGCAACACAATCTTCCTGCATTGCAATTACTCCAAATGTGTCGCAAACATCGCTGCTCCAACCCGCTGCTGCAGATACACGCTCTACAGCATCAGGAGGACGCGTCCCCAGCTGACCCAGAGAGCCACGCAGGTTCTGGTCCAGGCTCTCGTCACCTCACGCCTAGACTACTGCAGCTCCCTCCTGGCTGGTCTGCCTGCATGTGCCACCCGACCTCTGCAGCTCATCCAGAATGCAGCGGCTCGTCTGGTCTCCAACCTTCCTGAATGTTCCACACCACTCCGCTCCTCCGCTCCCTCCACTGGCTTCCGGTAACCGCTAGAATCCACTTCAAGACCAGATGTAAATGAGTAGAGAAACCCAAAAAAATAAAATGCAGCAGCTCAGTTCTCTCAGGTAATTTTGATACACCTTTGATCCCAAACGCTGGTAAGACAATCTCAAAATAGAATTGAACTTACCAGCTCTTGAAAATCTTTTGGTGTCCTGTTTCGTGACGCCAATGTGTGAGAGAAACTTCTTTTCAGCAATGTTGTTGGAAGAAATGGAGGCTGGAGTCCGCTTTATATCAAACACTGAGTTTAATTTGAGAGCCAACGGCCGTGAGTGAGTCCAAGGCATTTACAACATGCTGTGAGAAATCCCCACGCATCACTGAGCACGTAATGCATGAAGCACCTCTATATGTTGAAAAGGAGGAGTTGGTAATCGCGCGCTTTTCCTAATTAGTACCAGACATGCTGAAGACAAAGAACTGGTCTATTAAAGCCAACGTGCATGGTCCACACTTCCCCCCACAGGGAAAGCAGGGCCTCTTGACCTTTGCCCTGTTCAAATTACAAACAAGACACATAGGGAAACACTAAAATGCTCCCCTGCACAGACAATAAGAGAATATTCTCTAACAATATATTTAATGCAGCCAAACCATTTATTACAATGCATTCATGTGATGACTTTCAAAGAGTAAAGCAAGCACTGCTGAATAAAGAATGATTTTATCTTTTATGAAACGTTTTTTTTTCATATGGAATGCAGTTGGAGGTCAACCATCACAGAGCTTGAGTACTGATCACGGGGTTTGTCAAGCTAAGCACATGGTGTAGTCCCAAACGATAGCTGAGGATTCTGGGTAGTGAAGTGTCTTCTGCCATCCTTTACTCCGAAAAAACATTTGTTCTTTCTCCGAATCGAAGGGGAAAAATACAAAAGCATTGCACACAATTTAAACCAATCAATGTGTGTAATTAACAAGGATACTCTGGTGTTTTTGAGTTGATGAGTAGTGCAGATATCACTGTGAAATCAATCGACAGTAAGGAGAACACTTACTTCACCGTTATCCAATGGGAAGGACGCTCGTAATACAATACAGGGGACATGATCATTATCTTTTAAATACGTTAACTAAAGGGAACAATCTATTGGACACAGCTGAAGCTCTGGCCTTCCTTAAAAACTAACTAATTTAATAAAAATCACAGTTGCATTACCCACAATGCACTGTTTTTTGAGAATACAAATTCGTAACTAATGTAATTTTTACATTCTGACGAAAAATTAAAATTATTATGAATACAAATAAAATAAAAGAAGCCTCCCGTGAGTTACTACAAGCTATAAAGTAGATTTAAAAACGTTTTATAGAATAAAGGCTCACTGCGGGGACGTTGTAGAAATGCGTGTGTGCACCACGACAAAAGAGCCTCATTCACTTTACATTGTTTGTTTTTTTGCGTGGTGCCGACACGTACATGTAGCAGAATGCGTGACTCCACCACGAAATGCAGTGTTAAGGAGTCGTGGTGGAGTCACGCATTCTGGTGAGACCAGGTTGAAACATAATAAACATCTATATTGATTCTGACTCATCTGCATCCAACTCACAGGTTCATCATTGCTTTGAGAAAAATATGAATAATTTACCCCTTTTAGAAATGAAGAAATAGTCATTTGTTCTGGGCACGTCATTTCGAGCCTGAGACCTGAAAACAGCTCAGGGCTGAACAGGTTAAGAGATTTAACATCATTTACATCCGTTTCTGTCCGGCTTGCATCTGTTTCTGTTTCAGGGTCCAGCAGCAGAGAGCAGACTCTCCCAGCTGTCTGTCCTTCAAGAGCGACTGGTCGAAGGACGCCATCATAAGCTTTTAAAGAACGACCTCCATCTGCTGATCAGAGGTAAGCTGTAACTCATAGCAAGAGTCCGGTTTATGATAAAATAAAACTAGTTCTTAAAGTCTCGTCCGACCCCTCCTCATGTCCAAAGTGTTTAGTTGTGAACGTCCACAGTGGGAGGGGCCGTGAAAACTCCACCTGAAAACTCAGGCTGTTCAGAAGCTGTTCCACCATCTCTCAAACACTTCTGATGGAGGAGACTGAGCCTTCAGGACCAGCAGCCTGTTTCCCCTGTCCTCCTTTATACCCCGAGTGTGTCTCTGTGTGGACAGACATCCTGTGAGCTAATGCTTCATGGTTCCTCCACAGAGGGGACCAGGAGAGCTCGGAGGTTCCCGGTGGTCAGTCTGCCCAGCAGCATCAGACACAGCTGGACTCCATATTCACGGTGAGTGCATGTCCTACAGATACTTGACCTCTCTTCTGTTCACAGTCATCTCCATGCTGCACTTTCAGAGAGTCCGTCTGTCCCGGATCTGATGTTTGGATCCATGGTTTATAGTTTGTGTCGTTCATGTGATGTTTCCAGCTGCTGGAGGACCACGTCGTCTCCTTTGTGAAGAGCGAGCTGAAGAAGATCCAGAAGGCTCTGGGTTCAGATTACCCAGAATGCTTAGAGAGTGAGGATGAGGAGGTGTTGGAGGCTGAGGATGAAGAGCAGAGGAGCAGCAGAGAGGCATTCCTGAACATCACACTGCACTTCCTGAGGAGCATGGAGCAGGAGGAGCTGGCTGAGCGTCTGCACCACAGTAAGAGGGTTTCTATAGCGATGTAACACTCTGGATAAATGTCTCCTCTGCTGATGTCTCAAGAGACCAGCATCTATCCATATTTCATCCAGAGAACCAGAGTTCCCAGTGGGGACCTAATGATCTTTGTTGCGTGTTCTTTCAGGAACCTTTGCTGCAGAGTGTCAGCGTAAACTTAAGTCCACCCTGAAGGAGAGGTTCCAGTGTGTGTTTGAGGGCATCGCTAAAGCAGGAAACCCAACCCTTCTGAACCAGATCTACACAGAGCTCTACATCACAGAGGGGGGGTCTGCAGAGGTCAATGCTGAACATGAGGTCAGACAGATTGAAACAGCATCCAGGAAACCAGACAGACCAGAAACAACCATCAGACAAGAAGACTTCTTTAAAGCCTCACCTGGAAGAGATGCACCAATCAGAGCAGTGCTGACAAAGGGCGTGGCTGGCATTGGGAAGACAGTCTTCACACAGAAGTTCACTCTGGACTGGGCTGAAGGCAAAGCCCACCAGGACATCCAGTTCATATTTCCATTCACCTTCAGAGAGCTGAACGTGGTGAGACAGAACAAGTACAGCTTGGTGGAACTCGTTCATCACTTCTTCCCTGAAACCAGAGACGCAGGAATCTGCAGGTTCGATCAGTTCCCGGTCGTGTTCATCTTTGACGGTCTGGATGAGAGTCGACTTCCTCTGGACTTCCTCAACACTGAGGTCCTGACTGATGTCACAGAGTCCACCTCAGTGGATGTGCTGCTGACAAACCTCATCAGGGGGAAGCTGCTTCCCTCTGCTCGCCTCTGGATAACCACACGCCCTGCAGCAGCCAATCAGATCCCTCCTGAGTGTGTGCACATGGTGACAGAGGTCCGAGGGTTCACTGACCCACAGAAGGAGGAGTACTTCAGGAAGAGATTCAGAGATCAGGAGAAGGCCGGCACCATCATCTCCCACATCAAGAGATCACGAAGCCTCCACATCATGTGCCACATCCCAGTCTTCTGCTGGATCTCTGCTTCAGTTCTGGAGGAGGTGTTGAAAACCAGAGGGGGAGGAGAGCTGCCCAAGACCCTGACTGAGATGTACATCCACTTCCTGGTGGTTCAGTCCAAAGTGAAGAACGTCAAGTATGATGGAGGAGCTGAGACGGATCCACACTGGAGTCCAAGAGCAGGAAGATGATGGGGTCTCTGGGGAAACTGGCTTTTAGCAGCTGCAGAAAGGCAACCTGATCTTCTACGAGTCCGACCTGACGGAGTGTGGCATCGATATCAGAGCAGCCTCAGTGTACTCAGGAGTGTTCACACAGGTCTTCAGAGAGGAGAGCAGACTGTACCAGGACAAGGTGTTCTGCTTCGTCCACCTGAGCGTTCAGGAGTTTCTGGCTGCTCTTCATGTCCATCTGACCTTCATCAGCTCTGGGGTCAACCTGCTGTCAGAAGAACCAGCAACCTCCAGGCTGCCGAAAGTCTTCAGACCCAAACCTGAACTAACACATCTCTACCAGAGTGCTGTGGACCAGGCCTTACGGAGTCCAAACGGACACCTGGACTTGTCCTCCGCTTCCTCCTGGTCTTTCTCTGCAGACCAATCAGAAACTCCTACGAGGCCTGCTGACACAGACAGGAAGTGGCTCACAGACCAATCAGGAAACAGTCCAGTACATCAAGAAGAAGATGGATGAGGGTCTGTCTGCAGAGAGAAGCATCAACCTGTTCCACTGTCTGAATGAACTGAATGATCGTTCTCTGGTGCAGCAGATCCAACAGTCCCTGAGATCAGGAAGTCTCTCCACAGATAGTCTGTCTCCTGCTCAGTGGTCAGCTCTGGTCTTCATCTTGCTGTCATCAGAAGAAGATCTGGACGTGTTTGACCTGCAGAAATACTCTGCTTCAGAGGAGGCTCTTCTGAGGCTGCTGCCAGTGGTCAAAGCCTCCAGGAAGGCTCTGTGAGTACAGAGATCATTGATTTAGTGAATCAGTTATTAACACACTTGCTGTCTCCTGAATAACTGTTGTCCTCATCGTCTCTTCAGGCTGAGTGTCTGCAAGCTGTCGGAGAGAAGCTGTGCAGCTCTGTCCTCAGTCCTCAGCTCCCAGTCCTCAGTCTGAGAGATCTGGACCTGAGTAACAACAACCTGCAGGACTCAGGAGTGAAGCTGCTGTCTGCTGGGACTGGAGAGTCCACTCTGTGAACTGGAGGACTCTCAGGTCAGAGACCAGAACACTTTGACTCAGCCAGCAATACAAGTCAATACCACCATCAGCCATGCTGCTGTGCTGTGGGAAGCCATCTCTCACATCTGTATCTTTGTAACGCAGCAATGAGAGAACACACGTTCACATGCATGTGTCATATTTCGGTTAGCTACATTTAACCAATTGACTTTAGCCAAAGCCTTAGCTAGCTTTGTTTTAGCAACTCACTAAAACAAATGTGTTACATATATTTTGTAGTACCCATTTGTGAAATATGACAGCTTGAGTAGCTTTGAAAACCGTGATCCTGGATAG
>JAMFTG010000803.1:0-22500 GCA_023974075.1 Chaenocephalus aceratus
AACTCAAATACCTGTACTTTCTACTTCTCTCATGTTGAACCCAAATACCTGTACTTTCTACTTCTTACATGTTGAACCCAAATACCTGTACTTTCTACTTCTCTCATGTTGAACTCAAATACCTGTACTTTCTACTTCTTACATGTTGAACACAAATACCTGTACTTTCTGCTTCTTACATGTTGAACACAAATACTACTTCTACTTGAGTAAAGGATGTGTGTTCTTCTACTTGAGTATAGGATGTGTGTACTTCTACCTGAGTACAGGATGTGTGTACTGCTACTTGAGTAAAGGATGTGTGTACTTCTACCTGAGTAAAGGATGTGTGTACTTCTACCTGAGTACAGGATGTGTGTACTTCTACTTGAGTAAAGGATGTGTGTACTTCTACTGTAGTACAGGATGTGTGTACTTCTATTGAGTAAAGGATGTGTGTACTTCTACCTGAGTACAGGATGTGTGTACTTTTGCCATCTCTGGTGATAAGTAATATAAGTTTAAGTACATAAAGTATATTTAGTAATAAGTGTGTTTGTGTCACCTGATGGGGGCGGGCTGTGGGCCCTTCACGTGACGGACAGGTGAAGGAGACTGCTGCCGGCCCCCCCCACCTTAGAGACGTAGGACTGAGGGGAGCGGGAGGTGGGTTTGGGGGGAACCCTCGGGGGGGTTTTGTGAGACAGATGCTGGGTCATCATTCCTGATTCCACATGCATCTCCATCATGGAGGAGGACTGGAAGCTGGCCTCCATCTTCTGCAGAGAAACAGGGACAGCTTGAGTGGATCGTCAGTATAACATGTGTTGCCGGGGGATACTGAGCTGAGGACAGGTCTGCAGATACTTTGGGGTATGAGATCAGAGCTGCACCGCCCCCCCCCCACTTTCAAAACACACCTCTTCAGACTGGCTTTTAATTTGTGAATTATGCTGTGTTGCAGTTTTAATATTTATTTATTTTGTATTTCTATTCTTTATTATCATGTTTTATCAAACCACGTAAAGCGTCTTTGAGCACCTGGAAAAGCGCTTTGAAATAAAATGTATTATTATTATTAAGATGATAGAAAGTGTCCCAGTTCCTCTAAATCCAAGGGGATTACTGGAACTCCTCCAGGTTGCAGACTGCTTAGGTATCTGACGGTTGAAGAGGATGAGAGTGGCTCTGATGTCAGGTGTGTTCTCTCTCACCCTCTGCACGGTGCTTTGGGAGGAGGCGGCCATCTGAGACGTCACGATCGTCTCGGTTTTCTTCACCGGCACGGCTTCCTCACCTGCAGCGGGAAACAGAGAAACACTTTCATTAGATTTCTGACGCAGGGGAAGTCGACACAGGTCAGAAACATAGCTGGTTATCTTCCACCAAAAACACATTTAAACTCTCTGAGATCAAAGTTTTAAATTAAAGGAGGTCAACTTTTATTTTGTCGATAACATTCGGAAATGCACAATTATAGAAATTGTTGGTAATAAATATATAAACTTGTATTTGTATCTAGGGTGACAGTGTCCCTGCTTCATGTCTTTTATGCTAAGCTAGGCTAACAGTGTCCCTGCGTCATGTCTTTATGCTAAGCTAGGCTAACAGTGTCCCTGCTTCATGTCTGTATGCTAAGCTAGGCTAACAGTGTCCCTGCTTCATGTCTTTATGCTAAGCTAGGCTAACAGTGTCCCTGCTTCATGTCTTTATGCTAAGCTAGGCTAAAAGTGTCCCTGCTTCGTGTCTTTATGCTAAGCTCGGCTACTGTTAGAGTTTCCACCTGCTTTCCATCTTTATGCTAAGCTAGGCTAACCATTTTCTCCTGCTTCCCATCTTTATGGTAAGCTAGGCTAACAGTTTCCCCCTGTGGTGTCTTTATGTTATGCTAGGCTAACCTTTCCCCCTGTTTCCCTTCCTTATGCTAAAATAGGCTAACCTTTCCCCTTGCTTCATGTCTTTATGCTAAGCTAGTCTAACCTTTCCCCTTGCTTCATGTGTTTATGCTAAGCTAGGCTAACCTTTCCCCTTGCTTCATGTCTTTATGCTAAGCTAGTCTAACCTTTCCCCTTGCTTCATGTCTTTATGCTAAGCTAGTCTAACCTTTCCCCTTGCTTCATGTCTTTATGCTAAGCTAGTCTAACCTTTCCCCTTGCTTCATGTCTTTATGCTAAGCTAGGCTAACAGTGTCCCTGCTTCATGTCTTTATGCTAAGCTAGGCTAACCTTTCCCCTTGCTTCATGTCTTTATGCTAAGCTAGTCTAACCTTTCCCCTTGCTTCATGTCTTTATGCTAAGCTAGGCTAACCTTTCCCCTTGCTTTATGTTTTTATGCTAAGCTAGTCTAACCTTTCCCCTTGCTTCATGTCTTTATGCTAAGCTAGGCTAACCTTTGCCCCTGTTTCCCGTCCTTATGCTACAATAGGCTAATGATGTCCTGGGTGCTCAGAGATCAAACTAAAACACCAGGTACTGTATATCTATAGATCTACAGTTCTCTACATGTCTGTGTCCTGTTGCCGGGCCGACTCCCTCACCTTGCACCAGCAGCTCGCAGGTGGAGGTTGCTCTTCCGCTGCTGTTGGTTGCGGTGGCAGAATAGTTCCAGAATCCTCAGGGAAGGCCTCAGCGATCAGCAGGCTGTGCGTCTCGCCCTCCGTCAGGATCCTGAAGTCTGGCGAGCTCTGGATCTCCGCCCCCTCCCTGAAGAACTTCACCTGGGGGAGGGGGATACCTGAGACTCTGACGTCCAGCCTCACCTGGCTGCCCTGGAGCACCGTGGAGCTCTGGAGGCGGAGCAGGAAGCTGGGAGGGGCTGTCTCCGCTGGGGGGGGGGGGGGGGATATCATTAATTAAACTGGGGCTCCAATCACTGCACCGTCAATCATCACTTCCTGCCATGCCAGGACTCAGACACTGGGACCAGTTGGGGGAGACAGGTCTCAAGATGCCACGTGTTTCAAAAAGTGTGAGCACCAAACAGAGTCAGACCAGATGCTCAGGACTTCTGCTACTTCAACCCAAAGAGATCTCACACTTCGGTCTCTTGCTGGAACACACTGCAGAGCGAAGCAGTTGATCTGTGACTGAGCGTGCTCCCGTTAAGGAAAGCTATGCCGCAGCAGCTGCTTCTATATCTGTTTTATCACAGGGTGAAGAGCCAGCTCTCAGCGAGGACACATTTAGACTGACGCTCACCAACACAATGCATAACTTCACTTCATGTCTCTGCGTGGCTCTGTGGTTGGTTGATGTCTTTTGTGTGACCTTTGTGTCTCTGTGTCGCTGTGTTGTGTCTTTGGGCTTTTATTTGTTGTCTTTCCTCCTTGTATGTTCCTTTCTTGTGTCTTTAAGGTCTTGTTTTTGTGTCTCTGATGTAGCTTCCTGTCTCTCTGCTGTAGCTTCCTGCCTCTCTGCTGTAGCTTCCTGCCTCTCTGTGGTAGCTTCCTGCCTCTCTGTGGTAGCTTCCTGCCTCTCTGCAGTAGCTTCCTGCCTCTCTGCTGTAGCTTCCTGCCTCCCTGCAGTAGCTTTCCTGCCTCCCTGCAGTAGCTTCCTGCCTCTCTGCAGTACCTTCCTGCCTCTCTGCAGTAGCTTCCTGCCTCTATGCAGTAGCTTCCTGCCTCTATGCAGTAGCTTCCTGCCACTCTGCAGTAGCTTCCTGCCTCTCTGCAGTAGCTTCCTGCCTCTCTGCTGTAGCTTCCTGCCTCCCTGCAGTAGCTTCCTGCCTCTCTGCAGTAGCTTCCTGCCTCTCTGCAGTAGCTTCCTGCCTCTATGTAGTAGCTTCCTGCCTCTCTGCGGTAGCTTCCTGTCTCTCTGCTGTAGCTTCCTGCCTCTCTGCGGTAGCTTCCTGTCTCTCTGCTGTAGCTTCCTGCCTCTCTGCAGTAGCTTCCTGCCTCTCTGCTGTAGCTTCCTGCCTCTCTGCTGTAGCTTCCTGCCTCTCTGCAGTAGCTTCCTGCCTCAGGGGATCCAGCCTCACCTGTGACGAGTAGTTCTGCGGTGCTGGTGGCCTGTCCGGCTCCGTTGGTCGCTCTGACGGAGAACCTCCCACTGTGTGCGGCGGTCACAGCAGGGATCCTCAGAACAGCATGGCCATCGCTGAACGAGATCTGAATGCCGGGCAGAACGGCGGAGGAGAGAACCTGGCCATCACGAAACCAGCTCACCTCAGGAACAGGGGAACCTGCAGAGAACCAGAACCAGGTCACTTAATGCATCACTGCTACAGGACATCGTTAGCCTAGCTTAGCACAAACACTGGACCGGTAGGGAACTGCTAATATATCAAGATAAAAAGGATGAGTAACGTCTCAGCTTGTGTCTCCAAATAGAATCCTGCTGCATCCTGAAGAGACGCAGAAGCAACTGATTATTATTTAAAGCGTATTGGTCAACGATTTTGAAATGAAAGCTAACACTAGCTAGCGTGAAATCTGAATTGTATGTAATGTGCCGTTACGCACGTTACAAAAAAGCGCTATAAGAGTTATCAGTAGTGTTGGATATCTTAAACACACTAATGTATTATTTTTGAAGGCACACATATTGAAGTTCATTGATCTGGTTCATTTAAAACGGCACACATCATGTCCAGAGCCAGACATCATCTACTTCCTAGGACATTAGAAACATTGTTCGTAGACAGAGAGGGGGGGGTATCATCTGAGAGGAAAGCTACAAAGCATCATTCAGTTTAAAAGGATGTATAGATATGAGAATGAAGAAAGGCGATTGAAGATGAGAAAGTATTGGATATATAAATGTAAATGTAAGCAGGAATAACTTGCATAATGATTTAAAGGACAATCACTGATCAAGTAAGGGGTGGGATTAATAAGCATCTGCTTCCTCCTGCTCCCTTTCGGACACATGATTTAATATTATTATTAATATGAAGACTTGTTTTTTTTCTTTTGTTGAATATACAAATATTACCATGAATGTGTATAAATATTATAATACTGTATTATAACAATACGGCATTCTGTTTTTCACATTTGTTATGTGTTAATCTGTTGGAAATAAAGACTGAAATCTGAACGATGACGAGGATGTCTGCTGTCCTCAGGGAGCACAGGCGGTAACGTGGGTATCTCTGTGTGTGTCTGACGAAAAAGCCTCTTTCAGCTTCAGGAAGAGCGCTATAACAATCCAATGTGTTGTGATGATGATGATGATGACGATGATATGTGAAGGTTCCTCACCGCTGACTTGAGCCTGGAACGTCGCGGCACTACCCTCTAGTGCCACGACGCTCTGCAGCGGCTGCAGGAACGTCGGCGCCTGTGTTGACATGTTTGTCGGCACCCTGCAACACAAACAAACAAACAAACAAACAAACAAACGGTCAGAGGGAAGTATAAACAAGAACTCTGCACATTTACTCAGATCAGAAACAAACAACCAATGTAGCTTCATGGCTTTAAACCTCCTGTAATACATCTATATAATAATAACAATTATTAAAAGGATTGTTTTCTTCAATTTGTATTGTTTCATTTTAAAATAGGGCAACAATCAATTTAAATGGTGTTCTGATAATAATATATGCAGCATTAGCTATTTATAACATATCTATGGCTGTACATCACACTAGCCAATTAAGAAGTCACACTAGCCAATTAAAAGTCAGTCAATTAAGAAGCCACACTAGCCAATTAAGAAGTCACACCAGCCAATTAAGAAGTCCCACTAGCCAATTAAGAAGTCACACCAGCCAATTAAGAAGCCACACTAGCCAATTAAGAAGTCACACTAGCCAATTAAGAAGTCCCACTAGCCAATTAAGAAGTCACACCAGCCAATTAAGAAGCCACACTAGCCAATTAAGAAGTCACACCAGCCAATTAAGAAGTCCCACTAGCCAATTAAAAAGTCAGTCAATTAAGAAGCCACACTAGCCAATTAAGAAGTCACACCAGCCAATTAAGAAGCCACACTAGCCAATTAAGAAGCCACACTAGCCAATTAAGAAGTCACACCAAGCCAATTAAGAAGCCACACTAGCCAATTAAGAAGTCACACTAGCCAATATAAGAAAGAAAGTCACACCAGCCAATTAAGAAGTACACTAGCCAATTAAGAAGTCAACCAGCCAATTAAGAAGTACACTAGCCAATAAGAAGTACACTAGCCAATTAAAAAGTCCCACTAGCCAATTAAGAAGTCACACCAGACAATTAAGAAAGTACACTAGCCAATTAAGAAGTACACTAGCCAATTAAGAAGTCACACTAGCCAATTAAGAAGTACACTAGCCAATTAAGACGTCATACTAGCCAATTAAAGAAGCCACACTAGCCAATTAAGAAGTCACACTGCCAATTAAGAAGCCACACTAGCCAATTAAGAAGTACACTAGCCAATTAAGAAAGTCCCACTAGCCAATTAAGAAGTACACTAGCCAATTAAGAAGTCACACTAGCCAATTAAGAAGCACACTAGCCAATTAAGAAGTACACTAGCCAATTAAGAAGTCACACTAGCCAATTAAGAAGTCACACTAGCCAATTAAGAAGTCACACCAGCCAATTAAGAAGCCACACTAGCCAATTAAGAAGTCCCACTAGCCAATTAAGAAGTCACACCAGCCAATTAAGAAGCCCACACTAGCCAATTAAGAAGTCACACTAGCCAATTAAGAAGTCCCACTAGCCAATTAAGAAGTCACACCAGCCAATTAAGAAGCCACACTAGCCAATTAAGAAGTCACACCAGCCAATTAAGAAGTCCCACTAGCCAATTAAAAGTCAGTCAATTAAGAAGCCACACTAGCCAATTAAGAAGTCACACAGCCAATTAAGAAGCCACACTAGCCAATTAAGAAGCCACACTAGCCAATTAAGAAGTCACACCAGCCAATTAAGAAGCCACACTAGCCAATTAAGAAGTCACACTAGCCAATTAAGAAGTCCCACTAGCCAATTAAGAAGTCACACCAGCCAATTAAGAAGTACACTAGCCAATTAAGAAGTCACACCAGCCAATTAAGAAGTACACTAGCCAATTAAGAAGTACACTAGCCAATTAAAAAGTCCCACTAGCCAATTAAGAAGTCACACCAGACATTAAGAAGTACACTAGCCAATTAAGAAGTACACTAGCCAATTAAGAAGTCACACTAGCCAATTAAGAAGTACACTAGCCAATTAAGAAGTCATACTAGCCAATATAAGAAGCCACACTAGCCAATTAAGAAGTCACACTAGCCAATTAAGAAGCCACACTAGCCAATTAAGAAGTACACTAGCCAATTAAGAAGTCCCACTAGCCAATTAAGAAGTACACTAGCCAATTAAGAAGTCACACTAGCCAATTAAGAGCACACTAGCCAATTAAGAAGTCACACTAGCCAATTAAGAAGTCACACTAGCCAATAAGAAGTCACACTAGCCAATTAAGAAGCCACACTAGCCAATTAAGAAGTACACTAGCCAATTAAGAAGTCACACTAGCCAATTAAGAAGCCACACTAGCCAATTAAGAAGTCACACTAGCCAATTAAGAAGTCACACTAGCCAATTAAGAAGTACACTAGCCAATTAAAAGTCACACTAGCCAATTAAGAAGCCACACTAGCCAATTGAGAAGCCACACAGCCAATTAAGAAGTCACACTAGCCAATTAAGAAGTCACACTAGCCAATTAAGAAGCCACACTAGCCAATTGAGAAGCCCACACCAGCCAATTAAGAAGTCACACTAGCCAATTAAGAAGTCACACTAGCCAATTAAGAAGCCACTCTAGCCAATTAAGAAGTCACACTAGCCAATTAAGAAGTACACTAGCCAATTAAGAAGCCACACCAGCCAATTGAGAAGCCACACTAGCCAATTAAGAAGTCACACTAGCCAATTAAGAAGTCACACTAGCCAATTAAGAAGTCACACTAGCCAATTAAGAAGTTACACTAGCCAATTAAGAAGTCACACTAGCCAATTAAGAAGTACACTAGCCAATTAAGAAGCCACACTAGCCAATTAAGAAGTCACACGAGCCAATTAAAAAGTCACACTAGCCAATTAAGAAGTCACACTAGCCAATTAAGACGTCACACTAGCCAATTAAGAAGTCACACTAGCCAATTAAGAAGTCACACGAGCCAATAAGAAGTCACACTAGCCAATTAAAAAGTCACACTAGCCAATTAAGAAGTCACACTAGCCAATTAAGAAGTCATACTAGCCAATTAAGAAGTACACTAGCCAATTAAGAAGTACACTAGCCAATTAAGAAGTCACACTAGCCAATTAAGAAGTCACACTAGCCAATTAAGAAGTCACACTAGCAATACACAAAAACGAACACAGGGGGAGCTCTTTGACTTAACACTGCGAACAGGAGCATGCTGGGACATAAACAAATCACCATGGAGGAAGTCATTATACAGAGTTTACTTTGTGATGCTGATAAAATGAAACAAGTCAAAACTACATCTCTGTAAATCCAACATGAACGACTTCAAACCAGCTTTCATTTCCAAACAGAGCAACGCTATGTTCCACATGTTTACGCCCGATAACAGACTCTCACCGGCATCTCCCCACGAGCAAACGGGTACAAAGAATACATGACATCAAAGCGTCACGACACAGATGAAGATAAGCAGAGCATTCATTATGCACATATTCGCCCCCTTGTTTAACACCTGCTGCCTACATTACCCACAATGCAACTCACCAATACAAGCTCCATACAAACTTCTTCCACACTAACTCTCCATGATAGTAAGTGAAACGCTCTTAAATATATGTCTATAAATCCATGATATCAGGCGGGACAGGACGTCTGTGCTGACGAACAAAAACAGCAATCACGTACTGAGAAGTGGACTTTATCGGAAATAAACTGAACGTGATGGAAGCTAAGACTGTTATATATTCAGCACCAAACAAGAAGTAAAGACAGCTGAGATCTGCCCCTTCCACCGAGGTCTTCAAAACCGGCCTTAAGACCCTCTTCTTTCGGCAGGCCTTCCAATAAATTTTGAGCATGGTACACCTGGAGTACTGCCATTTTTATCGCTATCTCTGACTTTTATTTTTGTTCTCTATTTTCTATTTTATTTTTTATTTTTTGATTTCTTATTATTATTACAATTATTTGTTTAATCTCTCAAAGCGTATCAGTATCCCTGTTGTGAAGCACTTCGAGATTTGTCTTGGCAGATGAGAAGCGCTATATAAATTAAATATATTATTATTATTATTACTGTTTGGTGAACAAGGGAACATTTCCTCTTTATCTGCTTTTAGTGCTTTACAATTCAAATAAATAAAATGTATTATGATTATTATCTTCTATACATGAGAGTAACTTCCGGGCAAGAATGATGGCTCCGCCCACTTTTGGGGGAAACAGCGCTGTCACCTGAACGGCGATCGAGCCTGAGCCACACAGCTCCTTTGATCTTAGAGGAAGTCCAGAAACACTGAACTCTGGATTTGTTCTAATGTTGGAGGAGCAATAAACGACAGCAGCTTTCTGGCAGGTTAAACTATTTAACTCGCTCGTGAGAGTAACAGCTGGCGAGGTTACCGCCTCGCCTACTGATTTTAATGTAACCATATATCGAGCCCGATCGTCGGTTCCAATGATTGAATGTAATGGTTTGCCTGACTGGCCGTCGTCACCGGGCTCTTTGAAGATCCACACATCCACGGTTTTCAAAAATGTCTGACGGATTGGCAAAAACTTCAGAATGTGTATCGACAGCCGTTTCAGACGACACTTTGTTTTCCCCCAGAGTGGGCGGGGCCGTAATTGTTGCCCGGAAGTGACGCAGGTGTTGCTCTCATCTATTGGACGTACACTGGGAAAGCTCCACCAACAGTGAACAGTAATATCTCTGACGTGCAGAAACACTGTCTGTTCATATAAAACCGTACCAGTGTATTCTATACTTTAAAACATCCTACTTGTGTTTGTACCATGGTGAACGTATCCGTTTGTATTATTCATAACGTAATATCTAAGTCTCTGTACTCTGAACTCTTGCGGCCGTAGATTCCCAGTTCGGGACCAATTAAGACATTCTGATTATCAACAACCTGTTGGTTTACGGATGGATGGTTTGGTTAATCCCATTGGTTCAAAGTAACTCGAAAAGAGTCTTTAAAATATCCAAAGATGTTCAATTGAATAAAAATGAGATATTTTCGAGGCAGATCTAGAACAGCCTCACAGGTCAGACAACGGTTTCATTCAAGTCAATCTTTTGAGTTCTGGGAGTTAATGCAGGTCCGGCTGTGAAGCCCTTTGGATACATGTGTATATAATAACAGAACTATTTCATTTTAAGCCTCATTTAATGTTATTTTCACGGGTTGTAACCCTTTGGGGCATTTCATGCTAACATTAGATAGCAAGAAATACTAATATTGCTTTTTCTCCAGAGCTTTTATCAATGTTGGTCGGATTCAGCAGATTTGTTCATTACATTACGTTACATTGCATTTAGCTGAGGCTTTTATCCAGAGACTTACAGTAAGTGCATTCGACCAGGAAGACACAACCTTGAAGAAAACAGAATCATAACGTACATCAGGTTTCATAGAGACAAAACATTTCAAGTGCTCCTCAACTGGCTTTAGAGGAGCCAGTCCTTTGTTAGTATATAAGTGCTCTGTTAGTAGTTCTATCCTCGAGGTGGAGTCGAAAGATCGAGTCATATTTGATGTTAACGCTGCCCGCTGGGATCCAATCCTTACTGAAATGGTTTGAACACAAGGCCGTGATGAACCAGGTCAGCAGGTCTACTCAAGATGTGGGTCGTAACTCTACTTTAATGCTGCTGACGGACTGAACTGGGAATAAGACCTTGTTGGTTAGAAACTGTGGTCTTGACCATTTGTCAGGATCTGCAGACCCCCTGCTGTGAGGGGAAACAGCTGATCTGCAGACCCCCTGCTGTGAGGGGAAACCGCTGATCTGTTGACCCCTGCTGTGAGGGGAAACAGCTGATCTGCAGACCCCCTGCTGTGAGGGGAAACAGCTGATCTGCAGACCCCCTGCTGGAGGGGAAACAGCTGATCTGCAGACCCCCTGCTGTGAGGGGAAACAGCTGATCTGCTGACAGACACACCCATCAGGTCTGTTGGGGGGGCTCCACAGGGTCTGATGACCCCCCCTGAGCTCAGGGCGGATTAAACACCTGTTTAACCCTGGAGGGGGGGGGGGGCACTCATAGGCTGCTTCAAGAGGGGCCTACAGTTCGCACTGGGTGTACTAGCTGGAGCTTTGAGCTAAGTCTGTCCTCTGGAAACAACAAGAGCGAGTTCAACGAAAAGCCCCTTGCTCTCTGTTGACACGAAATAACTTGTTTCTGGAAAACAAATCTGATCTGTTCAATACAACTATCTTTGTTCCATAAAAACAACAACATACTAACTTTATTCCATAAAAACAACAACATACTAACTTTATTCTATGAAAACTGACAAATACTAACTTTTGTCTTTAAAAAAACGTTGTTTGGTAAAAAATAACAAAGCAACCATAAAACAAAACCTGCCCTTTAGAAACGACATCGTGTAATCCCAAGTCCCAGAAGAGACGGACAGGAAGTGGACAAACCAAAGCATGTCAAATGTATGGTCTGATCCCCCCCGATGAACTGGTTGAGTCCGGTTTGAACCGTTTGGCCTCGACTGCATTCGATCGTCCAGGTCCGTCAGAGAATCACCATTATGTGGGTGAATGCAGAATCAGCTAAATTCATATTTGCATAACCGTTGAAAACAACATTTATAACTTCTGACGCAGCTTTCCGACGCGCTCGTCTCCGCCCTGGATTTGGTAAATATGCAAACTAATGGTTCCTGGTTGGCCCAAAAGCTGCGGACCAAGCGTCCATAAGATGAGGGTAATCGTCACTTTAAATGTTTTCGCTGCAAGGACCTGTGGGACCTTGGTGTTTTAATTCTATTTCTATTTTGAGATGTTTACATTTTAGAATTGTTTATTTCTACTCTTTGAATTTCTACTTGTTGCTGAAATGCGAAAAAATCCCAAATTCTGGATCAATACAGAACTTCTTATCTTTATTATTATTATTATTATTATTATTATTATTGTGGGACGGCATGCCTCCTTTCCTTAGTGAAGGATGCTCCAGTGTTTCCTTTTCTAATGGAGGTAAAAAAGGAAGCATTGAAGCAGATTTTCTCCACAAGAATCCACAAGTTCCTATCATTGTTTTTACCTAAATAACTGTTACACACACACGTATATTTATACACACACACGTATATTTATACACACACATCATTAGATGAAGGATCTTGTTTGTTATGCTTCGTGGAGCTGTAGCGTGTCTTTGTAGTGCAAGTTACGAAACTCATAGCCTTCTACAAACACACAGCAGGTGAAGAGAAGACATGCTAACGTGCTAACGTTTTCTGTGTTATTAGCACGTCCAGATGATGCTCTGAAGTTAGCTGGAGATCATGTAACGATGCGTTTTAGGTGAAGGGAGCACTGCTTTTAGAATGCCTTTAAAAAACTGGTTTGAACCAGCTGAACCTACATCCTGGGTATCAGAGGAAGTAGAACCCTCTGAGGTGTGAGCGTCCTGCAGAGACTCTTAAATCTGTGAGTCCCTGAACGCCTCATCAAACCGACCCGGTTATAAACTGCAGCCGTTAAATCTGTGAGTCCCTGAACGCCTCATCAAACCGACCCGGTTATAAACTGCAGCCGTTAAATCCGTGAGTCCCTGACGCCTCATCACACCGACCCGGTTATAAACTGCAGCCGTTAAATCTGTGAGTCCCTGAACGCCTCATCACACCGACCCGGTTATAAACTGCAGGAGTTAAATCTGTGAGTCCCTGAACGCCTCATCACACCGACCCGGTTATAAACTGCAGCCGTTAAATCCGTGAGTCCCTGAACGCCTCATCACACCGATCTGGTTACAGCTAAATGTAATCTGATGACTCCACGCCTGAACACATCACAGTTTATTAATACTGCGTTATTAAAAACGAGTAGTTATAATTAGCATATCTAATAATACTCCGCATTGTCAGGACTTTGAACGCCTTAAAGTACTTTGTTCTTAATACCCTTCTCCTGGTTTGAGGGTTTTACTTCTAGACGTTGTGGTTCTTCTGTCTCTCTCTCAGTCTCTAAATAAATGGTGTGTGTGTTTGCTCGTGGTTCCAGATGCACCCCACCTCTCCTTTGAGCCTTCCTTATGTTCAGTGCTGCATGGAGACATCGAGTACGGCCATGAGCAGATCTCATGGTACATGTGCCTCTCCTCCCTGGCTGTATCTGTTATCTATCACCACGGTAACCCTGCTGGTCCACATGAAAGGAACGGCCGTACGATGATACACACTAAACACCATGTTTCATAAAGGCGCAGACCGTGTCCTGTGGGTGCTTTGGGTGCTTTGGAAGGAGACTTTATGAGGAGAATTAAAGCTATGAGCCGATAGATGGAAAGACGAGTACATGACTTTTATCAACACTGCTTCAAATCTAGATCGGACTCTCGAGAAGTAACTTCAGACCAAAATGAAAGCATCAACATCACACATCTCAGTCTGCACTTTAGAAGCCAGCGTACCAGTATACACCCCAGACAGGCCAACAGCTGTTCAAGCCCCTCCAAAATAAAAGCTTCAGTGAAGAATCCCCCTGTCTGACACTTCATGGGGGGGGGGGGGTGATCTAACACAGGACACCAAACTCTAAAAATAACACCCGCCCCCCCCAGCCACACCTCAGCTTGACTGACAGCCAGCATGTGGCAGCAGGAGAACTGATAGCCCTGCTGCCGATTCCCTTAAAAAGCCATCAGAGGAGCCGATGCTATCAGCGGCTATTCTGGGACGTCCCGTTATACCCTTCGGCCGGAGCCCAGCGGAGACCCTGGAGTCCTCAACGCGTCTGCAAGGGCTCCTAAATGTGTGTGAGAGGAACTCTGGAGGACTTTAAAAAATAAAAAATCTCACTTACTTGTCTGCACAAGGATGCCTGGGGGGCCCGGCGGGGGGCTGCTCTTCAGGAAGCAAAGCTCTCGATCCAGAACATGTAGTTTCACACAATCCGAAAGGGAGAAAGGTTGAGCCGTGAAGACGCCCGGGTACTAAAGACAGCAGTTCTACCAGCCGAGGCGTCCAGGCTGGGAACGCTGACTCTGCTCAGGCCGGGCAGCGGGGGGCCGGGGGCTTTATAGTGCAGTGACATCACAGCGTGCTGGGCCTGCCATTGGTCAGCCTGCTGCAGGGGCTCATGGGAGAACAGGGGCCGGTTTATGCAACTCATCACACACGTATCCATCATGCCGCATTCACCGTTATAAAACCAGCATGTTGATATCCTTCATGCCCCTGTTGAGCTGGCCGGGGCAAAAACTGGGTACAAGGGCTGTTTGATATATGACAGCGTGTGAGAGTCCTCGAACAACATTAAGACTTTAGCGTTCCCTCAGCAAAGCTTAAAGAACAGTACGGTAACCGCTGAACCCTGACTACAGCTTTAAAACCTTTTAAGCACTTTCAAACAAAAGATCGTCGTAAGGAAAATGTAGAAACGAGGATGTTCATTCAGAGACATTAAGGCTAAGTGTTAACCAGAGCAACTAGTACATGTATTCAAGTAGTATGCACTTAAGTACTTTTTTGTCATATTTGTACTTTACTTAAGTATTTCTTCATACTTCTACTGCACTACATGAGTACAACTGTTAAAAATAACATAAAAGTGATCATTTAAATACTGATAGCTTCAATACTTTTATTAAAAAAACGTTTTTAGCACTAATTAAGATTTTAACTGAGAAAATATGAACAAAAGTTTGGGAACATTAATGAATACAACCCTAATATGCAGAGTGAACTACTGTCGAGGTTTGATGGATTACAATATTATAAAGACAGAAAAGTGAAGATAAATACTGTATATGTACCGTTTCCGTTATACAGGTGAACCTAACCTCATTGAAAGACTTTTAAAATATGAATTATATTTGAATGGAGAAAAGAGATTGCTTACAGCATCATTGAGGGCTCTGGGTGTAAAACACGACATTAATAACATGTGTTCAACCTCTTCCATCCTCCCTAGCAACAGTCATTCATTAGCTTAGCATCAGTCTGTTATCATAACAACCTCTGAACCGTCAAGATTGACCAATCAGAATCGAGTATTCAACTACGTGTAATAAGTAACTTTAATGTATATTTATAATGATAGTTTTCAAACGTTTTTCTTAATTAAATATATACAAGGCGTTTTACTTGATCCAAATGAAGCTAAAGAAACATGTGTACTTTAACCACTAATCCCTGACTACGGGTTAGTCGTAGCAACGGTCATTATTTAGCTTAGCATCGGTCTGTTATCAAGTATTAACGAAAGCCCTTTCCCGGGTCCAGCTTCCAGCCTGCTCACCTGCCAGAGAGCTGTAGGATCCGGAACATATGCTCCTCACGTGTGGAATTAATGTTTGATTCTTCCCAAACGTGTCCCCATCGACAAGCTCCGTGAAAAAGATATCATATGTTTAGAGATTAAACTCTTTATCCATTAGCTGCTCTACCTGTGGATCCGTTTCAGTTTCAGCCATCTGCCCATCACTCTGAGAGCTCGTGAAGTTAAGAAAATAACATTGACGGATCAATAAGTCAAACACAAAGCGATCTGAAAACACGAACGAAGTCTCCTCACCTCCACAGCAAAGGAGACAAGGAGCTAGGGACCGTCTGCAAAGTGCAACCCCCGAAACATGAGGAACACACATTCAATCCCAGGTGTTACTGCCGTGTTGTGTGTGTGTGTGTGTGTGTGTTGTGTGTGGTGTGTGTGTGTGTCTCAGGTGTTCCCAAAGAGGAGCTGCAGCCCCACCTCTGAGTGAGACTGTTAAATAGTTTTAACAAACTACAATATTTAGGTACTTGTACTTCTATATTTTACAGTTCAGAGGTACATGGTTGTACTCTACTACAGTTCAGAGGTACATGGTGTACTTCTACTACAGTTCAGAGGGTACATGGTGTACTTCTACTCACTACATGTATTTAATACCTTTAGTTACTTCTCAGATCTGGATGAATGATGTGAAATATAACCAAGTGTTGAATCAGACTTTAGTTCCACCTGGAGTAAATCCACCAGCTACCCTGCAGTCTACAAAGTACTTCAGACTAGCTGCACCTCCACCAGCTACCCTGCAGTCTACAAGTACTTCAGACTAGCTGCACCTCCACCAGCTACCCTGCAGTCTACAAAGTACTTCAGACTAGCTGCACCTCCACCCTACCCTGCAGTCTACAAAGTACTTCAGACTAGCTGCACCTCCACCAGCTACCCTGCAGTCTACAAAGTACTTCAGACTAGCTGCACCTCCACCAGCTACCCTGCAGTCTACAAAGTACTTCAGACTAGCTGCACCTTCACCAGCTACCCTGCAGTCTACAAAGTACTTCAGACTAGCTGCACCTCCACCAGCTACCCTGCAGTCTACAAAGTACTTCAGACTAGCTGCACCTTCACCAGCTACCCTGCAGTCTACAAAGTACTTCAGACTAGCTGCACCTCCACCCTACCCTGCAGTCTACAATACTTCAGACTAGCTGCACCTTCACCAGCTACCCTGCAGTCTACAAAGTACTTCAGACTAGCTGCACCTCCACCAGCTACCCTGCAGTCTACAAAGTACTTCAGACTAGCTGCACCTCCACCAGCTACCCTGCAGTCTACAAAGTACTTCAGACTAGCTGCACCTTCACCAGCTACCCTGCAGTCTACAAAGTACTTCAGACTAGCTGCACCTTCACCAGCTACCCTGCAGTCTACAAAGTACTTCAGACTAGCTGCACCCCACCAGCTACCCTGCAGTCTACAAAGTACTTCAGACTAGCTGCACCTCCACCAGCTACCCCGCAGTCTACAAAGTACTTCAGACTAGCTGCACCTCCACCAGCTACCCTGCAGTCTACAAAGTACTTCAGACTAGCTGCACCTCCTCCAGCTACCCTGCAGTCTACAAAGTACTTCAGACTAGCTGCACCTTCACCAGCTACCCTGCAGTCATACAAAGTACTTCAGACTAGCTGCACCTCCACCAGCTACCCTGCAGTCTACAAAGTACTTCAGACTAGCTGCACCTTCACCAGCTACCCTGCAGTCTACAAAGTACTTCAGACTAGCTGCACCTTCACCAGCTACCCTGCAGTCTACAAAGTACTTCAGACTAGCTGCACCTCCACCAGCTACCCTGCAGTCTACAAAGTACTTCAGACTAGCTGCTCCTTCACCAGCTACCCTGCAGTCTACAAAGTACTTCAGACTAGCTGCACCTTCACCAGCTACCCTGCAGTCTACAAAGTACTTCAGACTAGCTGCACCTCCTCCAGCTACCCTGCATCTACAAAGTACTTCAGACTAGCTGCACCTTCACCAGCTACCCTGCAGTCTACAAAGTACTTCAGACTAGCTGCACCTCCACCAGCTACCCTGCAGTCTACAAAGTACTTCAGACTAGCTGCACCTTCACCAGCTACCCTGCAGTCTACAAAGTACTTCAGACTAGCTGCACCTTCACCACTACCCTGCAGTCTACAAAGTACTTCAGACTAGCTGCACCTCCACCAGCTACCCTGCAGTCTACAAGTACTTCAGACT
This sequence comes from Chaenocephalus aceratus, assembly GCA_023974075.1. Taxonomy (NCBI): domain Eukaryota; kingdom Metazoa; phylum Chordata; class Actinopteri; order Perciformes; family Channichthyidae; genus Chaenocephalus; species Chaenocephalus aceratus. The sequence continues at coordinate 17,613 of JAMFTG010000803.1, forward strand.
AGCTGCTCCTTCACCAGCTACCCTGCAGTCTACAAAGTACTTCAGACTAGCTGCCACCTTCACCAGCTACCCTGCAGTCTACAAAGTACTTCAGACTAGCTGCACCTTCACCAGCTACCCTGCAGTCTACAAAGTACTTCAGACTAGCTGCACCTTCACCAGCTACCCTGCAGTCTACAAAGTACTTCAGACTAGCTGCTCCTTCACCAGCTACCCTGCAGTCTACAAAGTACTTCAGACTAGCTGCACCTCCACCAGCTACCCTGCAGTCTACAAAGTACTTCAGACTAGCTGCACCTCCACCAGCTACCCTGCAGTCTACAAAGTACTTCAGACTAGCTGCACCTTCACCAGCTACCCTGCAGTCTACAAAGTACTTCAGACTAGCTGCACCTCCACCAGCTACCCTGCAGTCTACAAAGTACTTCAGACTAGCTGCACCTCCACCAGCTTTTTGTCTCACAATATGTTTATTGGTATTTTCTTATTGAACAACAAAGTACATCACACACCACACACACCCTCACACGGCACCAGTCTTTTAAAAAAAGAAGTGTGTATTGCCTGTCCTGTTTGTCGTGTTTGGTTCGAGAAAGTGCTATAAAAATACAAAGTATTGTTGTTGTTATTGAAAGCAGAGGCCTACAAATAAATAACGGAAATGATGCCACAGCTTCTGTTCAGAGGCAGTGCAGACTCCCTCACAACGTGCATGGCTCCCAGAGCTGAACAAAGGCCTGGCGCTGGCCCTGAGCGATGTCAGTCAGTCATCTCGACTTCCAGAAAGTTCCTTCAACCAAATCCTCGGTGATGGGGCATCCGTACGTTTAGCCCTCTGTTAGGAACCTTGACTCAAGAGCTTGGAGGACTCGAATGCACGACCCAGAGACAAAACGGTTTTGAAGACAAAATAGTCTTTACTTGCAAAAAACAAAATCACTGTTTTAGAGGAGTGAACAAAGTGACGGACGTGAAGCGCTCTCGTGGCAAAGGCAAAACTCTGACTTTCATCTTGGAGCAACGAACAAGACGAGCCGACCACTAACCAGGGGGACAGGACAATACATACATGAGGTAAGTGGGCCAGGTGGAAGCAATCAGGGGCGGGGCAGACGCTGTGATGGCGGGGAAAGGAACCAGAGCAGGAAGTTAAAGGGAGCTGGAATGAGACACGGGGAGTACAAATCAAACAGGAAGTGGAACATAACTAAACTAACAAGACAACTAACATAATTGACGGGACACAACACCCTCCTGCCGTGAAGAAGGCCAACATCCAGAAGCTTGGCTTGAAGTCTGTTTGAAGTCCTTTGATATACTCCAAGTACACAAAGTGTGGCGTTCAGAGGGACGTTCGTGTTAAACGCCTCTGACGGACACCTGGGGCCTGTACGACGAAGCTGGTTCAACCTCACCTGGATACGTTTGAGGACATCCTTCCAGAATATTGAATTTGTGGACATTCCCAAAGACAAAGAAATAAAGTTCCTTTCTTAGTTTGTCGGGGGACATCTTCCTTCTTCCTTCTCTCTGTCTGTCCCTGTGTCCTCTCATGTTCCATTAACCCAGCTTCCCCACATGTCTTTCTTTTTGGTGTCTCTATACGCCGGGATCCGGAGTCTGGATGATCCTGCGGTCCTGAGTCCTGGATCGCGAGACCTGGATCTTGAGTCGTGGCTGTGGTCCTGGATCATCGTCCTGGATGGATATCCTCGTGGATTCATCTTCCTATTATCACACATGCATTTCCAAACATCTGGACTACCTATGTTACAAATGTATTATCCTTTCAATTTACACACGGCATCTATTGCAGTCTGTCCGTCCTGGGAGAGGGATCCCTCCTCTGCTGCTCTCCCTGAGGTTTCTCCCATGTTCCCTTAAACTGTGGGTTTTCTTTGGAAGTTTTTCCTTGTACGATGTGAGGGTCTGAGGACAGAGGGTCTGAGGACAGAGGGTCTAAGGACAGAGGGTCTGAGGACAGAGGGTCTGAGGACAGAGGGTCTGAGGACAGAGGGTCTAAGGACAGAGGGTCTGAGGACAGAGGGTCTGAGGACAGAGGGTCTGAGGACAGAGGGTCTGAGGACAGAGGGTCTACGGACAGAGGGTGTCGTATTGTCATACTGATATTCTGTACACACTGTGAAGACACTGAGACAAATGTAACATTTGTGATATTGGGCTATAAATAAACATTGATTGATTGATTTCTCTTCCGAACACTTCGAGCAGACATCTGGAATACTGCAGACTAGATGAAGTTTGACAGGAGTTCTGTCCATTCTCATGAACCTCGTACTGAGGTCACTTGAAACCGAGTACTCATGGTCTGACTGTGTGCTTTTAGGCAAGCAGCATTCCAACCTTCCTCATCAACGTCCTCGGTCATATCCGTGTTCCTGCACTTCATTCATCTGCTGCGGATTCAGAGTCAAAGGCAACCATCGTGTTGTAGCTAGATACTCGGCCCCTTCCTTCCAAACGGGCAGGTGGTACTTCCTCAAGTTTCCATAAAGCTGGTACAGACATGATCTGTTTGTGTTCTGATGACATGTGACACATGACATGACATGACATGCTTTTAGGGATTTTTCATTTCTCCGACACAGCTGATCCAAAGAAAGCAACTCCTTCCTTTTGTATCCACGGTTGAAAGGTCCATCTCTGTTCCCAGGTGTGAACCGCTCGTTGCCCGCAGGGGGACGTTGAGACGGCGTCGGTGTTCGTGTGCAGCAGGAACGGGTTTGTGTACGTTTCTTCAATGTCTTAAAGGTGGGGTAGGTAAGTTTCAGAAACCGGCTTGAGATACACTTAAAAGAATATCTGAAGTGCTTTGACAAAAATCCATAAAAAATGTCATCTGTAGAAGCCGTGATACTGTAAAAAGTACGACCTGGCCGACCTGCCTGTCAGCCTGCCATCGGGGCACAAACTTATCTCGTGCCCTCATTGGTCATGTGCGCGTGCGTGTTGGTTGGGGAGGGGCTCTGTGAGGAAGTGGCAGATTTTCTCCGGTTGTGTATTTTCAAATTCTAGCGATCTCGAGCCGGTTTCTCAAACTTACCTACCCCACCTTTAAAGTCTGAAGAGTAACGTTGTAATGGAGTTATGTCTGCTCCATGTTCAAGTCGGGTACCATGTAAGATGAGGGAACTGAAGACCCCCCCTCTCATAAGGGTCTGGCTGTTCTGCTGTTCCAGATGAATTGACTAAATCATGTGTTAAGCTTTTCGTGGAAGGCAGTGGAAGCGTTGGAGAGAAATGAAAATGGAGTCGGATGGTGATTGTGTATGGTGCTGTTCGTCCGGTCATAGATCTAGCCTATAGGCGAGCTGGAGCAGCGGCTTGGCGTTTCAGTCGCTCCGTCTGCCAGGGGTCGTAACCAGCTGAAAGCACATCTCTGGGTCCGGAGAGATCTGAACCTCTGGCTGCTACGGGACTGTGTCTCTACGGGACTGTGTCTCTACGGGACTGTGTCTCTGTCATCCAGACACACCAACACTGATTCAGAGTTACTCATTTTGAATCCGGAAGATTCACCAAATTCCTTTATTACGCTCACTGAATTGGGAATACTATGTTTTATATTTCTCAAGAAAAATATGATATCATCCGCGTATGAAGAAATGCGATGTTCTATCCCCCCAGAGTAATGCCCGGTCATTCTGCATGTGCTCTAACGGCCATAGCTAAAGCCTCGATGGCTAATGTAAATCCAGTGGAGACCCTGTCGGGTAGATCTCTCCAGATGAAAGGGGGCCGAGATCGTGTTGTTAGGATCTCAACGGTTGGGTTTGTGTATCGCAGCTGATCCCATTTCAGGAGGGTTCACCAAACCCCAATCTTAGAAGTACTTCAAAAAGATAAGTCCCTTCCATCCTATCAAAGAACACCTGACAGACTGGTGCAACACCAACAGCCTGATCCTGAATGTCGATGAAACCAAAGAGATCATTGTCGACTTCAGGAACAAAAGCACCGTCACCCACCACTCCACATCAACGGCACAGCAGTGGAGACTACGGCCAGCACCAAGTTCCTGGGGTGCACATCACAAGCAGTCTGACCTGGTCCACTCACACTACATCACTATTTAAGAAGGCACAGCAGCGCCTACACTTCCTGCACAGCTCCCCCTCCCATCCTCACCACGTCCTACAGAGGAACCATAGAGAGCGTGCTGACCATCTCCATCTGGTCGAGAGACTGCAACGCCAAAGACTGGAAGTCTCTGCAGAGAGTGGTCAGGACAGCAGAGAAGATCATCTGAGTTTCTCTCCCTCTCATCAGAGACTCAGGAACACGTCCTGCCATGTTGAAAGACCCCACTCGCCCTCACCGCTCTGTTCTCCCTGCTGCCCTCCGGCACGAGGCTCCACGGCATTAAGAGCAGAACAGCAGATTCTGCCATAGCCCCCCCCAGCCTTCAGACTGCTGAACAGCAAGCAGACCAGGGACACAGAGATCACATACGCTGTGCAAAGAGCACATCTTTCTAGTATGTCTATTTTATTTATATGTATAGTAAGTCTTTATATTTTAAACGCACACTTTATCTTTAATTTGATCAGCACCACGTCACTATTATTTATTTATATGTACAATTTTAGCAAGTTGTCATATTGTCCTGTTCCTGCAGCCAGTGCAACGACATGTCGCTTTAACAGTACCCTCTAGGGCTGTGCAGTTCATCCTATTTTAATCGCAATTAGGATTTTGGCCTGCCACAATTACGAAGACAACATAATCGAAATAAACGATTATTTTGCTTTGCTTGGTTGTGACAGCATATTTGATCTAATTTATTTGAGTCTAATTTATTGTATTTATCATATCTACATGTTTGTTGAAGTGCGCTCCAACATATTGATCTTCTTTATTGGTATTT
>JAMFTG010000803.1:27500-67500 GCA_023974075.1 Chaenocephalus aceratus
TTTAACTCAAGAACAAGATCTGAGTACTTCTACTTTTACTCAAGTACAAGATCTGAGTACTTTCTACTTTTACTCAAGTACCAGATCTGAGTACTTCTACTTTTACTCAAGTACAAGATCTGAGTACTTCTACTTTTACTCAAGTACCAGATCTGAGTACTTCTACTTTTACTCAAGAATAAGATCTGAGTACTTCTACTTTTACTCAAGTACAAGATCTGAGTACTTCTACTTTAACTCAAGAACAAGATCTGAGTACTTCTACTTTAACTCAAGAACAAGATCTGAGTACTTCTACTTTAACTCAAGAATAAGATCTGAGTACTTCTACTTTTACTCAAGTACCAGATCTGAGTACTTCACTTTTACTCAAGAATAAGATCTGAGTACTTCTACTTTTACTCAAGTACAAGATCTGAGTACTTCTACTTTAACTCAAGAACAAGATCTGAGTACTTCTACTTTAACTCAAGAACAAGATCTGAGTACTTCTACTTTAACTCAAGAACCAGATCTGAGTACTTCTACTTTTACTCAAGTACCAGATCTGAGTACTTCTACTTTTACTCAAGTACAAGATCTGAGTACTTCTACTTTTACTCAAGTACCAGATCTGAGTACTTCTACTTTTACTCAAGAACAAGATCTGAGTACTCTACTTTTACTCAAGTACAAGATCTGAGTACTTCTACTTTTACCAAGAACAAGATCTGAGTACTTCTACTTTTACTCAAGTACAAGATCTGAGTACTTCTACTTTTACTCAAGTACAACTGATCTGAGTCTTCTACTTTTACTCAAGTACAAGATCTGAGTACTTCTACTTTAACTCAAGAACAAGATCTGAGTACTTCTACTTTAACTCAAGAACAAGATCTGAGTACTTCTACTTTAACTCAAGAACCAGATCTGAGTACTTCTACTTTTACTCAAGTACAAGATCTGAGTACTTCTACTTTTACTCAAGTACCAGATCTGAGTACTTCTACTTTTACTCAAGTACAAGATCTGAGTACTTCTACTTTTACTCAAGTACCAGATCTGAGTACTTCTACTTTTACTCAAGAACAAGATCTGAGTACTTCTACTTTTACTCAAGTACAAGATCTGAGTACTTCTACTTTTACTCAAGTACCAGATCTGAGTACTTCTACTTTAACTCAAGAACAAGATCTGAGTACTTCTACTTTAACTCAAAACCAGATCTGAGTACTTCTACTTTTACTCAAGTACAAGATCTGAGTACTTCTACTTTAACTCAAGAACAAGATCTGAGTACTTCTACTTTAACTCAAGAACCAGATCTGAGTACTTCTACTTTTACTCAGTACAAGATCTGAGTACTTCTACTTTTACTCAAGTACCAGATCTGAGTACTTCTACTTTTACTCAAGAACAAGATCTGAGTACTTCTACTTCTACATTACATTACTTTGAACTTTCAAAATAAAAGCTCTCGCAAACTGGAAATGTTTTCATAGTTTTTTCAAATCGTTGTAGCTTCTGTTCAACGTTCCCTCGTTTCACCTGATTTATGAGATACGACGTTATTTGCCGTTAAAACCTGTTGAATGATGAAATAACAAAAAGACTGATTTATGTTTTTATTTTCCAGAAACACATCCTGTGAGAAACCGAGAGATGAAATGAACTGAACCAGAAGGAGACGTGAACCACATGTCTGCCTTCGCTCCAGATATGACGAGCTGACTTGAAGACATTCTGACAGCTCACTTTAGACTGAGAGAGAACTGAAATATCATCTTTCACACACTCCGTGTTCTCAGTTTGAGACCAGCTGAACCTTTCCAAGGACCAATTAGAATCACCTGAAACATGTGCACTAAGTATAGACCAAAGCCAAGGCATTTTAATTTGAGTCATTAAGGAAGAGCTCGGGTGATCGGGGACTTGAACCAGCGACCCTCCGGTTCCCAAGCACCCGAAAGCCTCTGAGGCCATGTGGAACCTATTCACAATGTATTCATCTGTAAGTCAGTGTCTTCTCCACACAACCCTTTGACACAATGTCTCTACTTTAAAGAGTCCTCTCCTGTTGATGTTCAGGTGTATATCAGTATGTATGTCTCTACTTTAAAGAGTCCTCTCCTGCTGATGTTCAGGTGTATATCAGTATGTAGTGTCCTACTTTAAAGAGTCCTCTCTGCTGATGTTCAGATGTATATCAGTATGCAGTGTCTCTACTTTAAAGAGTCCTCTCCTGCTGATGTTCAGGTGTATATCAGTATGTAGTGTCTCTACTTTAAAGAGCCCTCTCCTGCTGATGTTCAGGTGTATATCAGTATGTAGTGTCTCTACTTTAAAGAGTCCTCTCCTGCTGATGTCCAGGTGTATATCAGTATGTGTCTCTACTTTAAAGAGTCCTCTCTGCTGATGTTCAGATGTATATCAGTATGCAGTGTCTCTACTTTAAAGAGTCCTCTCCTGCTGATGTTCAGGTGTATATCAGTATGTAGTGTCTCTACTTTAAAGAGCCCTCTCCTGCTGATGTTCAGGTGTTATCAGTATGTAGTGTCTCTACTTTAAAGAGTCCTCTCCTGCTGATGTTCAGGTGTATAGTATGTAGTGTCTCTACTTTAAAGAGTCCTCTCCTGCTGATGTTCAGGTGTATATCAGTATGTAGTGTCTCTACTTTAAAGAGTCCTCTCCTGCTGATGTTCAGGTGTATATCAGTATGTAGTGTCTCTACTTTAAAGAGTCCTCTCCTGCTGATGTCCAGGTGTATATCAGTATGAAGTGTCTCTACTTTAAAGAGTCCTCTCCTGCTGGTGTTCAGGTGTATATCAGTATGTAGTGTCTCTACTTTAAAGAGTCCTCTCCTGCTGATGTCCAGGTGTATATCAGTATGAAGTGTCTCTACTTTAAAGAGTCCTCTCCTGCTGATGTCCAGGTGTATATCAGTATGAAGTGTCCAATATACAACACACTACAGGAGAGGGAAAACCTTTTGAGAAGTTCAGGTTTTGAAAGTCGTTCAGTTCCGCAGTGGAAAACAGATGTTAAAATAGAATCAGTAGAGCAGCCACAGCACGCACAGGGTCCCCAACCAGGACTGCCAGTCCACAGCGAGGACGTCGAAGACTTCAGACACCAGCCACGAATCTTCACTGCTGCTGACGATCTGGTCCTGAACCCAGGACTTTTGACTGCTGCTGACGATCTGGTCCTGAACCCAGGACTTATCACTGCTGCTGACGATCTGGTCCTGAACCCAGGACTTATCACTGCTGCTGACGATCTGGTCCCAGGACTCATCACTGCTGCTGACGATCTGGTCCTGACCCAGGACTTATCACTGCTGCTGACGATCTGGTCCCAGGACTCATCACTGCTGCTGACGATCTGGTCCTGAACCCAGGACTCATCACTGCTGCTGACGATCTGGTCCTGAACCCAGGACTTATCACTGCTGCTGACGATCTGGTCCTGAACCCAGGACTCATCACTGCTGCTGACGATCTGGTCCTGAACCCAGGACTTATCACTGCTGCTGACGATCTGGTCCTGAACCCAGGACTCATCACTGCTGCTGACGATCTGGTCCTGAACCCAGGACTCATCACTGCTGCTGACGATCTGGTCCTGAACCCAGGACTCATCACTGCTGCTGACGATCTGGTCCTGAACCCAGGACTTATCACTGCTGACGATCTGGTCCTGAACCCAGGACTTATCACTGCTGCTGACGATCTGGTCCTGAACCCCATCTGAGTGTGACGCCTCCGGGACAAACAGGAAGTGCTTCCCGTTCTCACAGGAAATCCCCGCGGTGGCCTCTTCCTTTGCACCTGAAGCGACCATGATGACAGGAAGTCAGACAGCATACAGCCTCACTCTGGGCCTCATGGTGAGATCTGTTACTATGAATATCTGCCGGACTGCGCCACCAGAGAGTTGAGGACATAGTGAATGATGTGAGGGGCTAGAGAAGTGAAGTGTTAAGATTATACCATATTGTAATTCAATGTATTATGTAGTACTGCACACAACAACATAAGCTCTTACAGGACTCAGGGAACACACAGGTAACGAGCACACTTGTGTTAATCAGTTATTAATTAGGCTGTTACGTTTTTTATGCAGGAGTCAAGGTTCGGTGTGAATCCCGTACGGTGTGGGAATACGTTTACATTTGTTTAGATGAAAAGAATAATGATAATAATTCGGACTTTCTTGTCGAAACTCCAAAAAACGGTTTTGAAAAAGAAAGAAAAATCGGAATTCTGAGAAAAAAAATTGAATTTTTCCGATTCAATTTTCTTTCAGAGAACTCAAAAGAATACTTTAGAAATAGAATGAACGTGATACGATACCATACCACACTGGCACAAAACACAATCCGTTTCAGCCCTAATTCCTAAATACTTAAGTAAAAGTGAGAAATCAAACAACCAGTGCCTTAAAGTTATTAATATTATCAAACTGCAATATATAATTTACTCACACATTTAAAGGTAATATTCAAAACATCATAATGTCCAGATGTAATTTGTCTTCCACATATGACCCCCAAATGTGGGGTTTTGAATCCGCTTTCCTGACCTACGTTGGATAAACCACTCGGCGTGTTTGGAAACGCAGCACGTTTGAGATTTGAAGCCAGAAAATGGAAAACAACTTCCCACTAAATAAAAGCTAACATTAGGAAGTGGCTGCGAGCTAATGTTAGCGCAACTTCTTCTATAAAGCAGGGCTATGTAGCTTGTTAGCATGATATCTTTTTCCACCTCTTCTGCTTTAGATATTTATAACTGTGCGTGTTCAGTAAAGAAAACACAACATGACCTAATGGCAATCTGTCAGGGGCATTGCCTCTAGATTAGAAATATGAGGTGCCTCGAGGTGAGTTGTGTAGTTAATCATGTGTGTTTATGGTGAGCTGGTTATTTGCTACCCACCAGGTCAGCGTGGGCTCGGGGAGTGCCATCACCTCCACCTCTAGAGTCACCGGAGAGCCCTCCATGACGGTGGCTCTAGAGAGAGGCCTGGTGAAGCAGGGAGGGCCCGGGTGAGAGGCTTTTCCCTGGGGAAGAGACTCTGCCTGGGCCTGGGGAACGGGCGCAGGAAGGGAAGGCCCCTGGATCTGAGGAGTACGCCTGATCTCCTCGCGGATGGTCGTTGGCTGACAAATGGTTGGGTCGTGGTCTGGCGTTAGTAGGTGGGTGGAGAGGAAAGGGGGGACATGCAGATGAGCCAAAGCTTGTGGTTCAGGCTGAGGAAGAGGAGGAGCAGCGGGGGTTATGCCAGGGCCATGCACACACTGCTGGGTACAGCTGGAGGTCAAGGGCTCATGGAGGGAGTAGACTGTCTGGTGCTTGTTGCTGAATGTATTGCTGATGCTGATTGGCTCAGGGATATTGGAGGCATGGACCTCAGGTACACCTGAACCACCCTGGGATACGGTGCTTTCTTTCTGGGACCTGCATTTGCTGCTAACGTGTGTCAAGGTGCAATGACTGCTTGAAGGGGAAGGCTGGCAGTACACAGTATCTTTCACAGTTTTGCTGCTTTGGGGCATGGAGTCTGATAATGCTTCTTTGCTGGCTCTTGAGGAAGGTACATCCTGATCAAGGCCACTCCCAGAGTCCAAGGACGATATTGAAAGATTGCTGTTTTGAGGAGGGTCGTGTTGGTGTGGAGGCCAGTCTTACAGGACTTAAGGATTCCAGTGTCTTGGCTTCTGTCTTGGTGGAGAAGAGGGAGGCCGGAGCTATGAGCAAACGCTTTGTCCGGATCGATTACAGGCAAGGTCTTGAACTGTAGTGGCTGAGACCTGAGATTGCTTCTAGACTGTTTCAAGGTATGACTCTTTAAAGATGAGGACTGGCAGTATACCGTTTGTTTGCTGTTTGCAGACATGGAGGATTCTTCTTTGCTGGTTTGGGAGGAAGGTACATCCTGATGAAGGCCACTCCCAGAGTCCAGGGACGACACTGACAGATTGCTGTTTTCAGGGAGGGTTGTGTTGGTGTGGAGGCCAGTTTCACAGGACTTCAGGAGCCCAGTGTGTTTATGAAGAGTAGGCATGATCGGGCTAAACGCTTTGCCCGGACCCATTTCAGGCAAGCTCTTGAACTGTTCTTGCTTCGGCCTGAGATTGCAGCTGGACTGTGTCAAGGTGCAATGACTGTCCGAAGGTTCACCAAAGGGTGAACTGTCCCTGTGTTGTTTGGAGACTGCGTCGACAGTGTCCGGAAAACACTGTAACAAACGGCTCTTTTGACAAATGAAGGTTTTGATTTGAGGGAAAGTAGTGTTGATTTTGAGGAACCTAGTTTCTTGGGAAGGGGTTTTGTCTTTGTGGCAATCAGGGTCTGGACCCTTACAAGCCTCAGGAATGCAGCTGGACTGGGGGAGCGTGGCAGGGATGTGGTTGAGTTCTGCACCTGGGGATCAGTCTGTAGGGTTCCATCATTTGGGGTGATCATACTCGGGGAACCTGTTCTCCTTTGAGGCTGGTTGGACTGACTCACATGCTGCTTAGTACTGGTTCAGTTTTTGAGGGGCTCCTCTTATCGGGGACTTCATTGTCTTTCTTGGAACAGCTGTCTGAAGAGTTGCCCTTGTCGAGAGGGTTGGATACTGAGGGGAAGCTCGGTTCAGGGCCGCCCAGACAGACGTTGGCAGTGCTGGTCTTCTTAGTCTTCAGGATGCTGCACAGGGTGCTGGTGAACAGGGTGGCAGCAGGAACTGTTAATGGACTCTGCACAAACGAGCTGGACTCTGATCTGAACCTGTAACACAGAACGGGATCAAACTCATACCAACACATTGTTATAGTTCAGATGTGGACTGGGACTTTGGTGACATGCGGCCTGTCCTACACCTGTCCTACACCTTCCTACACCTGTCCTACACCTGTCCTATACCCTACACCTGTCCTATACCTGTCATACACCTGTCCTATACCTGTCCTACACCCTACACCTGTCCTACACCTGTCCTACACCTGTCCTACACCTGTCCTACACCTGTCCTATACCCTACACCTGTCCTACACCTGTCCTACACCTGTCCTACACCTGTCCTACACCTGTCCTACACCACCATAGAGCTGCTGGAATGAGTCCCAAAACCCAGAAACGCGAGTCCGCATGTTTGCCCTTTCTGTACCCTCATGACGAAGCCGATGTGTTTGTGGTTGGGTTTTTGTTCATCACAAGTTAAAGAGATGTTCACATGTTGTTCTATGAGTAAAAGATGTCTTGTTGGGAACACAAAGGATTCTTGTTATTTCCTGAGAATGAAACTAATACAGACCTAGAGCTGCTGTGACGGCTGGTTGGAGGAGTTGGACAGCTGTCTGTCCGGCTGGACTGTCTGTGGTCGGACTGCACCAAGCCAGAACCAGTACCAGTGCCGCTGCCCTCTGACTGGCGGCTGTACTGGTTAGTGTGGACGCTGTGGGAACTGAAACAGTAGCCCTCCTCAACTCTGATTGAATCATGATGGACTCTGGAGTCTCTGCCAGTGGCGGCAGGGACATGTCGTCAGGTGACGCACAATCATACTCATCATTGGAGAGAGAATCTTCCATCATCACGTCGTGAAGCTCCGCCTCCGACAGGCTGCCTCTTGATGCATCCTGGGTAAATAACAGTATTTGTGCATTTAGCAAGTGTCTTTGTCCGATAATATATGACTTGACTTCATTATAGTGTGTACCCTTTCTCAAATGCACTCACTGAAGTGGCTAGCATTGAAGCTAAGCTAACAATAGAGTAAAGAGAATTGAGCAATACAACAGACAATCATTTGAAAAATACAAATTACTAATAAACAGTAATACTATTAGGAGCATACCAAAACATGGGTTTTTGGTCAACATCAACAGCAAGACTTCTTTCTCATGGTTAGATTTCAGGCTAGTTTTACCACCCTCAAATCTTAAATATAACCCAAGGAAACATCTTTGTGTGTTTGAATATCATCTAGTATGTGTTCAAACATAATCTGTTTTCATAAATATAATTTTTCATTAGATGGAAAATGAAGAGGATCTAAATAGATCCCTGTGGGACACCACATTTCAAATGACCTTCCCGAATTCCCTCTGGATGTCAGAAAATGATGGGCCAGTCACAGAGGGTGAGGGCGTGGCCTCCGTGGCGGCAGGCTGTGATTGGTTGTGTATGTTGTGGACTCGTCGGTTGGTATCCAATGGGGAGCAGCGGAAGTTGAAGGTGTGGGTGGAACAGTATGAGGAGGTGGCCCTAAAGGAAAGCAACATCAACCTTTATTTCTACAGTTCAGGATGCAAACAGACACGTTTAATAAGGTTATTTACATTTCAATTGATTTCACATATTTGTATATCATGGTGAGTCGTGAGGAATTTAAATGCACATAAATTATCATAATTTTTCCTAAAATGAAAACAAAGAGGAACTGAAACGGATCCCTGCGGGACACCATATCACTTCATTTGTATCTAAAGCTATTTAAAAATATATATTTGCTGTTCAATGTTGTACTTTTAAACAACATTTTAAGTCTTTCTTTCTGAGCTTTTTGAAAATATCTCTTCATCTTGATAAAGAAACTGTAAATGTATTTTGGGTTTTTTGCGCACCTGCTCTCCGTCTGTCTCTCTGCATCCAGACTGCAGCTCTTTCGTAACGGAGGCTTCCGATTGGCTGCGATCTGCCTCTTCACTGGAACCTCCTTCCCATCATGCTCGGCGGTCAGTCGGGGTGTGGCCGGTCTCCTTTAGCTCGTGCTGTAAACATTTAGGAGACGTCACAGCCATCATTTTGACAGCAGATGGACAGGTGACGTTTTAATCAAAACAAGAGCAATGAGTCCTAAAGGTACTTCATACCTGCACCAGCGTTTTGGATAATTACATAAATATGTGATGCCTGCCCTTAAGGTAGCAGTCTGATTGTATTCACTGCATTAGTGTGTACATTCTGTTTATCGTATGTTTAATAAATGTGTGGGTGATTATGTTTACCATGTCCGACGCCTCCTGTGAGCGGCGGTTATCTGTCTGCTCCTTCTTCTTCCTCTTCCTCCTGTTCCCTTTAATGACTTCTCTTTCTTTTCCTCTTCGTCTTCATCTTTCTTCCTCTTCCTCCTTCGTCCATCGTCCTGCTTGGTTTTTCAGACTCTCCATCTGTGATGTCAGTGTGCGATAAGCGGAAAGGTTATCTTACAGAATGACTTCATGTGGGACCAATCAGTATTATTCCCCTTTATATTTGACATGTAGAAGTATGTTAATATGTACTGTGCTTTAGTGGAAAGTACATTTACTCAAGTATACTTACTTTAGTCATTCAGATGTTTTCATAGACAAAATAATATGGTGTTTTGTTATTCATAACATTAGCTAACCGCTTATTGAGGACGCTGGGCGATTACAATCATTATTTCACTTAGCAGATTGAGAAAATATAAATTAGCATCCGTACGTTTCGATCATTTCTAATATAAATGTTTTTGGGTGCTTTGATTTTTTTTAGATTGTTTGCACTGCGTACTTTAACAATGAATACCTAAAGAATATTTAGCTAATTATACTTTTGTGTTAATTTCCAAGTATTGTTGCAGCGTGGATGCACGTAGTGATGTCACTATGTTCCTGGAGTAACCAAGGAGTCCAATGCAGGTGTTTCAGGGGGTGTGTGGGATCTGTTTGATGTCAGAGTGAAATAATACAGTACAGTCATTTAGTTGTAGTGGAGGCTGTGGCTCAGTGGGTAGAGTGCTGGACTTGGAATCAGGGTTCGAGTCCACTGCAGTCAGCATGTCGGTGTGTCCCTGAGACGCTTCACCCCAAAGTGCTCCTGTGGGGATCGCCCACAGAGCTGAATGTATGGAAGTCGATAAAAGCGTCTAACGAGTGACGTGTGATGTGAATATAATATACTGTTACCCTCAGTCTGGCCTCCAGCGCCAGGAGCCCGTCGCTCAGCGCTCTGATGGACTCCACCATCTCAGAGTGCTTACCGACCGTCTTCTCTGTGTAGCGCCGCCCCTCCTCCACCCCTACACACACACACACACACACACACACACCACACACACAGACACACAACACACACACACACACACACACACACACACACACACACAACACACACACACACACACACACCACACACACACCAACACACACAGACACACACACACACACACACATAACACACACACAGACACACACACACACCACACACACACACAGACACACACACACACACACACACACACACACATAACACACACACAGACACACACACACACACACACACACACACACATACACACACACACACACACACACACACATAACACACACACAGACACACACACAAACACACACACAACACATACACAACACACACACACACACACACACACACACACACAGACACACACACAGACACAGACACACAAACCACACACACACACACAAAGTTGTTAAAAGGGGGATACATTAAAGAATATCATTTATGATGTACTTACATTTTTTAAATACTTCACTTCATATATCCACCAGATATTTTGTTATTTCTATGCAATCATATGTAAAAACCTGCCTAAGTTCTTTTCTCACACCTTTCAACGCAGAACTGTCGACACTAAGCACCTCAACACCGCTTTGCACCAATGTGATTCAATGGGTTTCATTGGGTTACGTAATTGAGGTGTGTGTGCCCTTTCAGAATAAAGGTGTGTGTGCCCTTTCAGAATAAAGGAGTGTGTGTGCCCTTTCAAATAAGGTGTGTGTGCCCTTTCAGAATAAAGGTGTGGTGTGCCCTTTCAGAATAAAGGAGTGTGTGCCCTTTCAGAATAAGGTGTGTGTGCCCTTTCAGAATAAAGGTGTGTGTGCCCTTTCAGAATATAGGTGTGTGTGCCCTTTCAGAATAAAGGGTGTGTGTGGTGCCCTTTCAGAATAAAGTGTGTGTGCCCTTTCAGAATATAGGTGTGTTGTGCCCTTTCAGAATATAGGTGTGTGTGCCTTTCAGAATAAAGGTGTGTGTGCCCTTTCAGAATATAGGTGTGTGTGCCCTTTCAGAATATAGGTGTGTGTGCCCTTCAGAATAAAGGTGTGTGTGCCCTTTCAGAATATAGGTGTGTGTGCCCTTTCAGAATATAGGTGTGTGTGCCCTTTCAGAATATAGGTGTGTGTTGCCCTTTCGGAATAAAGGTGTGTGTTCTACCGTGCAGCCGGACGGCGAGCTCAGTGATCTGACTGATCCTCTCCTCCTGCTGAGGGACCGTCGGCCAAACGAACTTCTCAAACTGTCGATGCAGGACGGACACGGCCTCCGTGCTGCGGCACTCTGAGGAGAACGTCCGACGCGAGCGATGGTCGATCCGGCGTCATCGCACCAGAACTGGTACTGGGAATGTGAATGGAGAGAAATATTTACCTGACAGATATCACCATGAAACTCCCCCACTTCGTTACTGACGTGAACACGGTGATTTTTTAAATTACAAGTTTTCTGAATGTTTACATATGCTAACAATGCTAAATTATGCTAATTATGCTAATTATGCTAATGCTAACATTTGCTGAATTCAGGAGAAATGTCCAGACAGAAACAAACGAAGTTAGTCAAATAAACAGAATGTAGATTTTTCCACTTATCTAACAAAGATCTGACCTCCTCCATGGTGTGTGAAATGAACCCCTGTGTGCAGGTATCTGACCTCCTCCATAGTGTGTGAAATGAACCCCTGTGTGCAGGTATCTGACCTCCTCCATGGTGTGTGAAATGAACCCCAGGTATCTGACCTCCTCCCATGGTGTGTGAAATGAACCCCTGTGTGCAGGTATCTGACCTCCTCCATGGTGTGTGAAATGAACCCCAGGTATCTGACCTCCTCCATAGTGTGTGAAATTAACCCCAGGTATGTGACCCCTCCATAGTGTGTGAAATGAACCCCAGGTATCTGACCTCCTCCATAGTGTGTGAAATGAACCCCAGGTATCTGACCTCCTCCATGGCGGTCTGCAGTCTGCAGGTCATCTCCAGAGTCTTCTGGTGTTCCCCCACACTTCGTCTCTAACTCGCCCATCTGTCTCTGCAGCTCGTTCACCGCATCCTCCGTCTCCCTGGCAACGCCCCCGTCTCTGACCTCTGACCCCAGACGTGAGGTCGCCCCCCCCAGGCGTTTCCTCAGCGCCTGATGGACAGAAATCTAGGTTATTATTATTTATTATAAACGTCAAGAGACGTCTGCTTTGTTTACTTCAGGTGACATCACTATGGAGCACGCTCTTATTGGCTAGCACTCAAACACATTGTATGTGATAGGCTAAGGGGCGGGGCATCTCTAAGTTGGATGACCAATCACAAGAGCCAGCCAGCTAACCAATCAGAGCAGACTGGGCTCTGAACATCAGCAGGAGAGGACTCTTTAAAGTAGAGACACTACATGCTGATATACACCTGAACATCAGCAGGAGAGGACTCTTTAAAGTAGAGACACTACATACTGATATACACCTGAACATCAGCAGGAGAGGACTCTTTAAAGTAGAGACACTACATACTGATATACACCTGAACATCAGCAGGAGAGGACTCTTTAAAGTAGAGACACTACATACTGATATACACCTGAACATCAGCAGGAGAGGACTCTTTAAAGTAGAGACACTACATGCTGATATACACCTGAACATCAGCAGGAGAGGACTCTTTAAAGTAGAGACACTACTACTGATATACACCTGAACATCAGCAGGAGAGGACTCTTTAAAGTAGAGACACCACATACTGATATACACCTGAACATCTGCAGGAGAGGACTCTTTAAAGTAGAGACACTACATACTGATATACACCTGAACATCAGCAGGAGAGGACTCTTTAAAGTAGAGACACTACATGCTGATATACACCCTGAACATCAGCAGGAGAGGACTCTTTAAAGTAGAGACACTACATACTGATATACACCTGAACATCAGCAGGAGAGGACTCTTTAAAGTAGAGACACCACATACTGATATACACCTGAACATCAGCAGGAGAGGACTCTTTAAAGTAGAGACACTACATACTGATATACACCTGAACATCAGCAGGAGAGGACTCTTTAAAGTAGAGACACCAACATACTGATATACACCTGAACATCAGCAGGAGAGGACTCTTTAAAGTAGAGACACTACTACTGATATACAGCTGAACATCAGCAGGAGAGGACTCTTTAAAGTAGAGACACTACATACTGATATACACCTGAACACCAGCAGGAGAGGACTCTTTAAAGTAGAGACACTACATACTGATATACACCTGAACATCAGCAGGAGAGGACTCTTTAAAGTAGAGACACTACATACTGATATACACCTGAACATCAGCAGGAGAGGACTCTTTAAAGTAGAGACACTACATACTGATATACACCTGAACATCAGCAGGAGAGGACTCTTTAAAGTAGAGACACTACATACTGATATACACCTGAACATCAGCAGGAGAGGACTCTTTAAAGTAGAGACACTACATACTGATATACACCTGAACATCAGCAGGAGAGGACTATTTAAAGTAGAGACACTACATACTGATATACACCTGAACATCAGCAGGAGAGGACTCTTTAAAGTAGAGACACTACATACTGATATACACCTGAACATCAGCAGGAGAGGACTCTTTAAAGTAGAGACACTACATACTGATATACACCTGAACATCAGCAGGAGAGGACTCTTTAAAGTAGAGACACTACTACTGATATACACCTGAACATCAGCAGGAGAGGACTCTTTAAAGTAGAGACACTACATACTGATATACAGCTGAACATCAGCAGGAGAGGACTCTTTAAAGTAGACACTACATACTGATATACACCTGAACACCAGCAGGAGAGGACTCTTTAAAGTAGAGACACTACATACTGATATACACCTGAACATCAGCAGGAGAGGACTCTTTAAAGTAGACACTACATACTGATATACACCTGAACATCAGCAGGAGAGGACTCTTTAAAGTAGAGACACTACATACTGATAGACACCTGAACATCAGCAGGAGAGGACTCTTTAAAGTAGAGACACTACATACTGATATACACCTGAACATCAGCAGGAGAGGACTCTTTAAAGTAGAGACACTACATGCTGATATACACCTGAACATCAGCAGGAGAGGACTCTTTAAAGTAGAGACACTACACACTGATATACACCTGAACATCAGCAGGAGAGGACTCTTTAAAGTAGAGACACTACATACTGATATACACCTGAACATCAGCAGGAGAGGACTCTTTAAAGTAGAGACACTACATACTGATATACACCTGAACATCAGCAGGAGAGGACTCTTTAAAGTAGAGACACTACATACTGATATACACCTGAACATCAGCAGGAGAGGACTCTTTAAAGTAGAGACACTACATGCTGATATAACCTGAACATCAGCAGGAGAGGACTCTTTAAAGTAGAGACACTACATACTGATATACACCTGAACATCAGCAGGAGAGGACTCTTTAAAGTAGAGACACTACATACTGATATACACCTGAACATCAGCAGGAGAGGACTCTTTAAAGTAGAGACACTACATACTGATATACACCTGAACATCAGCAGGAGAGGACTCTTTAAAGTAGAGACACTACATACTGATATACAGCTGAACATCAGCAGGAGAGGACTCTTTAAAGTAGAGACACTACATACTGATATACACCTGAACATCAGCAGGAGAGGACTCTTTAAAGTAGAGACACCCACATACTGATATACACCTGAACATCAGCAGGAGAGGACTCTTTAAAGTAGAGACACTACATACTGATATACACCTGAACATCAGCAGGAGAGGACTCTTTAAAGTAGAGACACTACATACTGATATACACCTGAACATCAGCAGGAGAGGACTCTTTAAAGTAGAGACACTACACACTGAGGACTCTTTAAAGTGTACCTGCAGCTTCTCCTCCCTCCACCTGCTGCAGCTGGTTCCTCGCTCCTGCCTTGGTGTTCCTCGTCCTGTCGTTCCTCTTCAGATAGTTGAACCTCAGGTTACTGAAGCGCTTCTTCAGCTCCTTGAAGGACTCACGAAGCTGAAACATGAAAAAGACATATTTCTAATCATAATAACACATTTCTATATCTCAGAGACGCTGAAGAAGACACGACGCCAGCCCGACCCCCTGCGGCTCGTAACGGGCTACACCTAAAGAGCTCGTTGCCAAAGAGGCCGTGCACTCTCGAGTGTGCCTAGCGAGCATCCCAGCCAGGCCACCAGACCGGCATCTCTATGGATGGACTACTAAACCGTTGGGTGAGACGTTCCTGCCTTCTCAGAGGATGAACCGTACCGACTTTGGCACCTTGATTTCCCCTCTAGCGCCACCATGAGGTTCAGAACTCTTCATTACACAAGCAGAGGAAGAAACATCTCCCCAGCTTCAGGAACACGAGCCGCGTCTAGAGACGTGCCTGAATGTTGTATCCACTCATTGAACCATGTGATACATGACGAGGGTGGGACGGATGCACGGACGCAAAGACACGCGTCGGACCCAGGACAACCCAGAGACAAGAGACAATACGAACGTATGTCCTAACTACCCTGTAGAGTCTCCGTGGGGCAGACTGGGATGTCTCTACAGCTATTGGATGGATTAGCAAACCATTGTGTAAGACGCTGCTGTTTCCCAGAGGATGAATCCTACTGACTTGATTCCTCCTCTAGCGTCACCATGAGGTCGGCCTTACAACAGCCCAACACTCTGCCATGACACAAAAGCTGTCTCTGTTGTTGGAAACGTACCTGAATGTTTTCTCCACTCATTGAACAGTGTGGTCACATGACTGTGATGTCACCGCAGACCCTGAGGCTGATGGGAATGTGTGGTATTGGGCTGAATGAATACACGATGGATTTGTGTGAAGCAGCTCAGGGGCTGGAGCTGCTCCGAGGTCCATCCCCCCCCCCCTGCGGTTCCTCTACGTCATTCCTTAAAAACAACATGCTTCCACCAGTGTGACATTTCACTGGAGTTACTGGTGTGACTGGTTGCTGCGGCGTCATTAAGCAGCTGCTGCTTAAGGTATGGAGGGGGGGGGGGGGGTCAGAAATACAGGCAGAGTCAGCCAATGGGTATTTCCCAGCATGCACCTGGTCCTGAAGTGGCAGCTGCACACACACACACACACACACACACACACACACACACACACACACACACACACACACACACACACAGACACACTCACACACACATATACACACGGGTAAGTATTGATTTGTTCACCTGCTCCAATGTACTGATAGCATTAAGGATGTACTCAATGTGTAATGTTTATGAACTCTATTCTGTGTATGTGTTCATGTTGTTTTTGGGTAATTAATGTTATATAAAAAGTGCTTTGTTTTCACAGGTTTCTCGTCCAACCCACAGCCTCTCATCGTCCTGACTCCATGACCATCACCTCTCTGTGAAATATCTGTAGATCCTCCCGGTGGTTTAGAGATATCTTCCAGGTAACGTTTGGTGTTTTATTCTTCCTAACTCCTGACTCCTGACTCCTGACTCCTAACTCCTAACTCCTGATTCCTGACTCCTAACTCCTAACTCTTGATTCCTGACTCCTAACTCCTGACTCCTTGACTACTTGACTCCTGACTCCTAACTCCTGGTTCCTGACTCCTGACTCCTTGACTCCTGACTCCTAACTCCTAACTCCTGATTCCTGCCTCCTAACTCCTGACTCCTGACTCCTGACACCTAACTCCTAACTCTTGATTCCTGCCTCCTAACTCCTAACTCGTGACTCCTGACTCCTAACTCTTGATTCCTGACTCCTGATTCCTGACTCCTAACTCTGATTCCTGCCTCCTGCCTCCTAACTCCTAACTCCTAACCCCTAACTCTGACTCCTAACTCCTAACTCCTGTCTCCTAACTCCTAACCCCTAACTCCTGACTCCTAACTCCTGCCTCCTAACTCCTAACCCCTAATTCCTGACTCCTAACTCCTGCCTCCTAACTCCTAACCCCTAACTCCTGACTCCTAACTCCTGACTCCTGACCCTCACTCCTAACTCCTAACTCCTGACTCCTGACTCCTGACTCCTGACTCCTAACTCCTGACCCTGCCTCCTAACTCCTAACTCCTGATTCCTGACTCCTTGACTCCTGACTCCTGCCTCCTAACTCCTGACTCCTTGACTCCTGACTCCTAGACTCCCCGCCCTGAGGTTAGAGAATCCGCCCGACCTCTTCAGTGATTTGAACGTCCTCCCTGTGTCTCAGCTGTTCTGCGCTGACAGATCTTCTCACAGCTGTTCCTCCTCCCTCTGGATCTAAATCCCCCAGCTCTAAAAATAAACTCATCAGAACTCCCCCGTCCATCGACACCAGCTCTCACGGCTCTGACTGAGGAGCAGATAATGCACAAGGACAGGGGGGAACTATTTTAGGGGAAGTGTCTCACCCATAACATTCCTGTTCCCCAGAGGATGCACCCCACTGTCCTTCTGTGGTCGTGAACTCTAGAATCTTTAACAGGTTTGATATTTCTGATATAGTTTCAACGCGATGTAGTTTAATAACTTCTCCTCCAGCGCCACCATACGGTCAGTGACTGTGAAGGGAAAGCTTTTAAAGCTTCAGATAATTCTGTGGGTTTTATTCGCATCGTTTCTGAAGCTACAGTTCCTCCGGCGTCTGAACCTGTCCGCCATCGTAGAAAACAGAACACAGTTCAGCGGGAGAACCACGGGGTTTCTGCTGCAGCGAGTCTTCATGGCTCCAATCAAATCTAACAAGGCAGGAGGCTGGACTCCAGGGCAGGAGGCTGGACTCCAGGGCAGGAGGCTGGACTCCAGGGCAGGAGGCTGGACTCCAGGGCAAGAGGCTGGACTCCAGGGCAGGAGGCTGGACTCCAAGGCAGGAGGCTGGACTCCAGGGCAGGAGGCTGGACTCCAGGGCAGGAGGCTGGACTCCAGGGCAGGAGGCTGGACTCCAGGGCAGGAGGCTGGACTCCAGGGCAGGAGGCTGGACTCCAGGGCAGGAGGCTGGACTCCAGGGCAGGAGGCTGGACTCCAGGGCAGGAGGCTGGACTCCAGGGCAGGAGGCTGGACTCCAGGGCAAGAGGCTGGTATGGAAGCTAAATAACACAATTCATTTGGAGAAACAGGAAAACAAAGTCTGCAAAATTAAAGATTAGGATTTTTACTATGGAACTTTAAAACGTGAGCGATTACTTTAATCTAAAAAAGGAAGCAAAACCTCAAATAAAAGATGTCAAATCGCTAATAATCGATGTAATACATTCACAAAAAGATGAAGAATGAATGAAGATAGATATTACACTTTTGTGGGATTCTCTTTTATTGACGTCATTATTATTTGAATAGTATTGTAATCGTATGTAAACAATGACCCGTGTCCCAACACAACGTTTGAATAATAGAAAGCAGAGCCTCACCTGGTTGATGTCGTCGCTGAGCAGCCGCTCTCGGGGTTTCTCCTCCCGGCGAGATGCTGCCTTCAGCCACGAGGCGCGGAGCGAGTCCAGAGAGACGAGCCGGGCCTCCAGCTGGTCCCCGTGGAAACGGGTCCAACCCTGACGGAGAGGGACAGGAAGTAAAGCAGCTTGGACAGGAAGTACTCCAGCTGAGCACTATAACTGAAACTGGGAGTAACTCTAACTGGTAGTATCTCTAGCTGGTAGTATCTCTAGCTGGTAGTATCTCTAACTGGTAGTATCTCTAGCTGGTAGTAACTCAAACTGGTAGTATCTCTAGCTGGTAGTATCTCTAGCTGGTAGTATCTCTAGCTGGTAGTATCTCTAACTGGTAGTATCTCTAGCTGGTGGTATCTCTAACTGGTAGTATCTCTAGCTGGTAGTATCTCTAACTGGTAGTATCTCTAGCTGGTAGTATCTCTAGCTGGTAGTATCTCTAACTGGTAGTATCTCTAGCTGGTAGTATCTCTAACTGGTAGTATCTCTAGCTAGTAGTATCTCTAGCTGGTAGTATCTCTAACTGGTAGTATCTCTAGCTGGTAGTATCTCTAGCTGGTAGTATCTCTAGCTGGTAGTATCTCTAGCTGGTAGTATCTCTAACTGGTAGTATCTCTAGCTGGTAGTATCTCTAACTGGTAGTATCTCTAGCTGGTAGTATCTCTAGCTGGTAGTATCTCTAGCTGGTAGTATCTCTAGCTGGTAGTATCTCTAGCTGGTAGTATCTCTAACTGGTAGTATCTCTAGCTGGTAGTATCTCTAACTGGTAGTATCTCTAGCTGGTAGTATCTCTAGCTGGTAGTATCTCTAGCTGGTAGTATCTCTAGCTGGTAGTATCTCTAGCTGGTAGTATCTCTAGCTGGTAGTATCTCAACTGGTAGTATCTCTAGCTGGTAGTATCTCTAGCTGGTAGTATCTCTAGCTGGTAGTATCTCTAGCTGGTAGTATCTGATACTGGTAGTATCTCTAGCTGGTAGTATCTCTAGCTGGTAGTATCTCTAGCTGGTAGTATCTCTAGCTGGTAGTATCTCTAACTGGTAGTATCTCTAGCTGGTAGTATCTCTAGCTGGTAGTATCTCTAACTGGTAGTATCTCTAGCTGGTAGTATCTCTAGCTGGTAGTATCTCTAGCTGGTAGTATCTCTAACTGGTAGTATCTCTAGCTGGTAGTATCTCTAGCTGGTAGTATCTCTAACTGGTAGTATCTCTAGCTGGTAGTATCTCTAGCTGGTAGTATCTCTAGCTGGTAGTATCTCTAACTGGTAGTATCTCTAGCTGGTAGTATCTCTAGCTGGTAGTATCTCTAGCTGGTAGTATCTCTAGCTGGTAGTATCTCTAACTGGTAGTATCTCTAGCTGGTAGTATCTCTAGCTGGTAGTATCTCTAGCTGGTAGTATCGATAGGTAGTATCTCTAGCTGGTAGTATCTCTAGCTGGTAGTATCTCTAACTGGTAGTATCTCTAGCTGGTAGTATCTCTAGCTGGTAGTATCTCTAGCTGGTAGTATCTCTAACTGGTAGTATCTCTAGCTGGTAGTATCTCTAGCTGGTAGTATCTCTAGCTGGTAGTATCTCTAACTGGTAGTATCTCTAACTGGTAGTATCTCTAGCTGGTAGTATCTCTAACTGGTAGTATCTCTAGCTGGTAGTATCTGATACTGGTAGTATCTCTAGCTGGTAGTATCTCTAGCTGGTAGTATCTCTAGCTGGTAGTATCTCTAGCTGGTAGTATCTCTAGCTGGTAGTATCTCTAGCTGGTAGTATCTCTAACTGGTAGTATCTCTAGCTGGTAGTATCTCTAGCTGGTAGTATCTCTAGCTGGTAGTATCTGATACTGGTAGTATCTCTAGCTGGTAGTATCTCTAACTGGTAGTATCTGATACTGGTAGTATCTCTAGCTGGTAGTATCTGATACTGGTAGTATCTCTAGCTGGTAGTATCTCTAGCTGGTAGTATCTCTAGCTGGTAGTATCTCTAGCTGGTAGTATCTCTAGCTGGTAGTATCTCTAACTGGTAGTATCTCTAGCTGGTAGTATCTGATACTGGTAGTATCTCTAGCTGGTAGTATCTCTAGCTGGTAGTATCTCTAACTGGTAGTATCTCTAGCTGGTAGTATCTCTAACTGGTAGTATCTCTAGCTGGTAGTATCTCTAGCTGGTAGTATCTGATACTGGTAGTATCTCTAGCTGGTAGTATCTCTAGCTGGTAGTATCTCTAACTGGTAGTATCTCTAGCTGGTAGTATCTGATACTGGTAGTATCTCTAGCTGGTAGTATCTCTAGCTGGTAGTATCTCTAGCTGGTAGTATCTCTAACTGGTAGTATCTCTAGCTGGTAGTATCTGATACTGGTAGTATCTCTAGCTGGTAGTATCTCTAGCTGGTAGTATCTGATACTGGTAGTATCTCTAGCTGGTAGTATCTCTAGCTGGTAGTATCTCTAACTGGTAGTATCTCTAGCTGGTAGTATCTCTAGCTGGTAGTATCTCTAACTGGTAGTATCTCTAGCTGGTAGTATCTCTAACTGGTAGTATCTCTAGCTGGTAGTATCTCTAGCTGGTAGTATCTGATACTGGTAGTATCTCTAGCTGGTAGTTCTCTAGCTGGTAGTATCTCTAGCTGGTAGTATCTCTAGCTGGTAGTATCTGATACTGGTAGTATCTCTAGCTGGTAGTATCTCTAGCTGGTAGTATCTCTAGCTGGTAGTATATCTAGCTGGTAGTATCTCTAGCTGGTAGTATCTGATACTGGTAGTATCTCTAGCTGGTAGTATCTCTAACTGGTAGTATCTCTAGCTGGTAGTATCTCTAGCTGGTAGTATCTCTAACTGGTATATCTAGCTGGTAGTATCTCTAACTGGTAGTATCTCTAGCTGGTAGTATCTCTAGCTGGTAGTATCTGATACTGGTAGTATCTCTAGCTGGTAGTATCTCTAGCTGGTAGTATCTCTAGCTGGTAGTATCTCTAGCTGGTAGTATCTCTAGCTGGTAGTATCTCTAGCTGGTAGTATCTCTAACTGGTAGTATCTCTAGCTGGTAGTATCTCTAACTGGTAGTATCTCTAGCTGGTATCTGATACTGGTAGTATCTCTAGCTGGTAGTATCTCTAGCTGGTAGTATCTGATACTGGTAGTATCTGATACTGGTAGTATCTCTAACTGGTAGTATCTCTAGCTGGTAGTATCTCTAGCTGGTAGTATCTCTAGCTGGTAGTATCTGATACTGGTAGTATCTGATACTGGTAGTATCTCTAACTGGTAGTATCTCTAGCTGGTAGTATCTCTAGCTGGTAGTAACTCTAGCTGGTAGTATCTCTAGCTGGTAGTATCTCTAGCTGGTAGTATCTCTAACTGGTAGTATCTCTAGCTGGTAGTATCTCTAGCTGGTAGTATCTCTAGCTGGTAGTATCTCTAGCTGGTAGTATCTCTAGCTGGTAGTATCTCTAGCTGGTAGTATCTCTAGCTGGTAGTATCTCTAGCTGGTAGTATCTCTAGCTGGTAGTATCTCTAACTGGTAGTATCTCTAGCTGGTAGTATCTCTAGCTGGTAGTATCTCTAGCTGGTAGTATCTCTAGCTGGTAGTATCTCTAGCTGGTAGTATCTCTAGTATCTCTAACTGGTAGTATCTCTAGCTGGTAGTATCTCTAGCTGGTAGTATCTCTAGCTGGTAGTATCTCTAGCTGGTAGTATCTCTAGCTGGTAGTATCTAGCTGGTAGTATCTCTAGCTGGTAGTATCTCTAGCTGGTAGTATCTCTAGCTGGTAGTATCTCTAGCTGGTAGTATCTCTAGCTGGTAGTATCTCTAGCTGGTAGTATCTCTAACTGGTAGTATCTCTAGCTGGTAGTATCTCTAGCTGGTAGTATCTCTAGCTGGTAGTATCTGATACTGGTAGTATCTCTAGCTGGTAGTATCTCTAGCTGGTAGTATCTCTAGCTGGTAGTATCTCTAGCTGGTAGTATCTCTAACTGGTAGTATCTCTAGCTGGTAGTATCTCTAGCTGGTAGTATCTGATACTGGTAGTATCTCTAGCTGGTAGTATCTCTAGCTGGTAGTATCTCTAGCTGGTAGTATCTCTAGCTGGTAGTATCTCTAACTGGTAGTATCTCTAGCTGGTAGTATCTCTAGCTGGTAGTATCTCTAGCTGGTAGTATCTGATACTGTAGTATCTCTAGCTGGTAGTATCTGATACTGGTAGTATCTCTAGCTGGTAGTATCTCTAGCTGGTAGTATCTCTAGCTGGTAGTATCTCTAGCTGGTAGTATCTCTAGCTGGTAGTATCTCTAACTGGTAGTATCTCTAGCTGGTAGTATCTCTAGCTGGTAGTATCTCTAACTGGTAGTATCTCTAGCTGGTAGTATCTGATACTGGTAGTATCTCTAGCTGGTAGTATCTCTAGCTGGTAGTATCTCTAGCTGGTAGTATCTCTAGCTGGTAGTATCTCTAGCTGGTAGTATCTCTAACTGGTAGTATCTCTAGCTGGTAGTATCTCTAGCTGGTAGTATCTCTAGCTGGTAGTATCTCTAGCTGGTAGTATCTCTAGCTGGTAGTATCTCTAACTGGTAGTATCTCTAGCTGGTAGTATCTCTAGCTGGTAGTATCTCTAGCTGGTAGTATCTCTAACTGGTAGTATCTCTAGCTGGTAGTATCTCTAACTGGTAGTATCTCTAGCTGGTAGTATCTCTAGCTGGTAGTATCTCTAACTGGTAGTATCTCTAGCTGGTAGTATCTCTAGCTGGTAGTATCTCTAGCTGGTAGTATCTCTAGCTGGTAGTATCTCTAGCGGTAGTATCTCTAGCTGGTAGTATCTCTAGCTGGTAGTATCTCTAGCTGGTAGTATCTCTAACTGGTAGTATCTCTAACTGGTAGTATCTCTAGCTGGTAGTATCTCTAGCTGGTAGTATCTCTAGCTGGTAGTATCTCTAGCTGGTAGTATCTCTAGCTGGTAGTATCTGATACTGGTAGTATCTCTAGCTGGTAGTATCTCTAGCTGGTAGTATCTGATGGTAGTATCTCTAGCTGGTAGTATCTCTAGCTGGTAGTATCTCTAGCTGGTAGTATCTCTAGCTGGTAGTATCTCTAGCTGGTAGTATCTCTAGCTGGTAGTATCTCTAACTGGTAGTATCTCTAGCTGGTAGTATCTCTAGCTGGTAGTATCTCTAGCTGGTAGTATCTCTAACTGGTAGTATCTCTAACTGGTAGTATCTCTAGCTGGTAGTATCTCTAGCTGGTAGTATCTCTAGCTGGTAGTATCTCTAACTGGTAGTATCTCTAACTGGTAGTATCTCTAGCTGGTAGTATCTCTAGCTGGTAGTATCTCTAGCTGGTAGTATCTCTAGCTGGTAGTATCTCTAGCTGGTAGTATCTGATACTGGTAGTATCTCTAGCTGGTAGTATCTCTAGCTGGTAGTATCTGATACTGGTAGTATCTCTAGCTGGTAGTATCTCTAGCTGGTAGTATCTCTAGCTGGTAGTATCTCTAGCTGGTAGTATCTCTAGCTGGTAGTATCTCTAGCTGGTAGTATCTCTAACTGGTAGTATCTCTAGCTGGTAGTATCTCTAGCTGGTAGTATCTCTAACTGGTAGTATCTCTAGCTGGTAGTATCTCTAACTGGTAGTATCAAACTGGTAGTATCTCTAGCTGGTAGTATCTCTAGCTGGTAGTATCTCTAACTGGTAGTATCTCTAGCTGGTAGTATCAAACTGGTAGTATCTCTAGCTGGTAGTATCTCTAGCTGGTAGTATCTCTAGCTGGTAGTATCTCTAGCTGGTAGTATCTCAAACTGGTAGTATCTCTAGCTGGTAGTATCTCTAGCTGGTAGTATCTCTAACTGGTAGTACTCTAGCTGGTAGTATCTCAAACTGGTAGTATCTCTAGCTGGTAGTATCTCTAGCTGGTAGTATCTCTAGCTGGTAGTATCTCTAGCTGGTAGTATCTCTAACTGGTAGTATCTCTAGCTGGTAGTATCGTATCTCTAGCTGGTAGTATCTCTAGCTGGTAGTATCTCTAGCTGGTAGTATCTCTAACTGGTAGTATCTCTAACTGGTAGTATCTCTAACTGGTAGTATCTCTAGCTGGTAGTATCTCTAGCTGGTAGTATCTCTAGCTGGTAGTATCTCTAACTGGTTGTATCTCTAGCTGGTAGTATCTCTAGCTGGTAGTATCTCTAGCTGGTAGTATCTCTAGCTGGTAGTATCTCTAACTGGTAGTATCTCTAGCTGGTAGTATCTCTAACTGGTAGTATCTCTAACTGGTAGTATCTCTAGCTGGTAGTATCTCTACTGGTAGTATCTCTAACTGGTAGTATCTCTAGCTGGTAGTATCTCTAACTGGTAGTATCTCTAGCTGGTAGTATCTCTAACTGGTAGTATCTCTAGCTGGTAGTATCTCTAACTGGTAGTATCTCTAGCTGGTAGTATCTCAAACTGGTAGTATCTCTAACTGGTAGTATCTCTAGCTGGTAGTATCTCTAACTGGTAGTATCTCTAGCTGGTAGTATCTCTAGCTGGTAGTATCTCTAACTGGTAGTATCTCATACTGGTAGTAACTCAAACTGGTAGTAACTCAAACTGGTAGTAACTCAAACTGGTAGTAACTCAAACTGGTAGTATCTCAAACTGGTAGTATCTCTAACTGGTAGTAACTCAAACTGGTAGTATCTCTAACTGGTAGTAACTCATACTGGTAGTAACTCAAACTGGTAGTAACTCAATGGTAGTATCTCTAACTGGTAGTATCTCTAACTGGTAGTAACTCATACTGGTAGTAACTCAAACTGGTAGTAACTCAAACTGGTAGTATCTCTAGCTGGTAGTATCTCTAACTGGTAGTATCTCTAGCTGGTAGTATCTCTAGCTGGTAGTATCTCTAGCTGGTAGTATCTCTAGCTGAGTATCTCTAACTGGTAGTATCTCTAGCTGGTAGTATCTCATACTGGTAGTAACTCAAACTGGTAGTAACTCAAACTGGTAGTACTCTAACTGGTAGTATCTCTAACTGGTAGTAACTCATACTGGTAGTAACTCAAACTGGTAGTAACTCAAACTGGTAGTATCTCTAACTGGTAGTATCTCTAGCTGGTAGTAACTCAAACTGGTAGTATCTCAAACTGGTAGTAACTCAAACTGGTAGTAAACTCAAACTGGTAGTATCTCAAACTGGTAGTAACTCAAACTGGTAGTATCTCTAACTGGTAGTAACTCAAAACTGGTAGTAACTCATACTGGTAGTATCTCAAACTGGTAGTATCTCTAGCTGGTAGTATCTTAGCTGGTAGTATCTCTAGCTGGTAGTATCTCTAGCTGGTAGTATCTCTAGCTGGTATATCTCTAGCTGGTAGTATCTCATACTGGTAGTAACTCAAACTGGTAGTAACTCAAACTGGTAGTATCTCTAACTGGTAGTATCTCTAACTTGGTAGTAACTCAAACTGGTAGTAACTCAAACTGGTAGTATCTCTAACTGGTAGTATCTCTAGCTGGTAGTAACTCAAACTGGTAGTATCTCAAACTGGTAGTAACTCAAACTGGTAGTAACTCAAACTGGTAGTATCTCAAACTGGTAGTAACTCAAACTGGTAGTATCTCTAACTGGTAGTAACTCAAACTGGTAGTAACTCATACTGGTAGTATCTCAAACTGGTAGTAACTCAAACTGGTAGTATCTCTAACTGGTAGTATCTCTAACTGGTAGTAACTCAAACTGGTAGTAACTCATACTGGTAGTAACTCAAACTGGTAGTAACTCAAACTGGTAGTAACTCATACTGGTAGTAACTCAAACTGGTAGTAACTCAAACTGGTAGTAACTCAAACTGGTAGTATCTCTAACTGGTAGTATCTCTAACTGGTAGTAACTCAAACTGGTAGTAACTCATACTGGTAGTAACTCAAACTGGTAGTAACTCAAACTGGTAGTAACTCATACTGGTAGTAACTCAAACTGGTAGTAACTCAAACTGGTAGTAACTCAAACTGGTAGTATCTCTAACTGGTAGTATCTCTAACTGGTAGTATCTCTAGCTGGTAGTATCTCTAACTGGTAGTATCTCTAACTGGTAGTATCTCTAACTGGTAGTAACTCAAACTGGTAGTAACTCATACTGACCGTAGCTGTACTGACGGTGGAGCTGACGGAGGTGCAGATGTCGCTCTTCAGTGTTGAAGCGGTTTTGAACAGACTCTGGATCTGCTGCTGTTCCTCGCTGGATCCACAGGAACCAGTTAAGTCTGGATCAACGCCTCCAGCTGGACCCAAGGGAAACAACACTTTGATAAGTACCTGCAGGCTTCCTGTCAGAACCACTTCCTGTCAGAACCACTTCCTGTCGCACGGACCTGTCTGGATGTGAGGTGGAAGCTGCTGGTCCGGTCCAGGATGGACTCGCTCTGACGGATCTTCTTCTTCACTTTCTCCTGGAGCTTCAGCAGCTCTGACAGGTCTTCCTCCTCCACTGGTCCTTCCTCCTCCTCATCCTCCTCCTCCTCCAGACTCTCCTGGACTCCTCTCAGAGTCTCCCAGCTCTTCAACATGAACTCCACCTCAGCGTCCAGTTGCTGGGGAAAGAAGAAAGAAACACCTTCCCAGTTCAGTCACGAGCCCCATAGGTCCCTGCAGAACAAAAGGTCCATGTAGTCCTTTGGTTCTCTATTTTGCTTCAGTTTAAAATCAGTGGACTCACGGTAAAGTGTGGACGGGCCTGGCTGAAGCGCTCTAGCAGCTTGGAGGTCTGCAGGTCTGAACCCAGATCCATCAGAGTGCAGGAGTCCAGCATCTCAGAGACACAGTGCAGGTCCTGCAGGGTCTGGAACAACCAGCAAGGGTTATGGAGAGTACATTTACCCCAGTACCGGAGCTAAGACCAGGACCGGACCTAAACCAGTACCGGACCTAAAACCAGGACCGGACCTAAAACCAGTACCGGACCTAAGACCAGGACCGGATCTAAAACCAGTACCGGACCTAAAACCAGTACCGGACCTAAGACCAGTACCGCACCTAAGACCAGGACCGGACCTAAAACCAGGACCGGATCTAAAACCAGTACCGGACCTAAGACCAGTACTGCACCTAAGACCAGTACCGGACCTAAGACCAGTACCGGACCTAAACCAGGACCGGATCTAAAACCAGTACCGGACCTAAGACCAGGACGGGATCTAAAACCAGGACCGGATCTAAAACCAGTACCGGACCTAAGACCAGTACCGGACCTAAAACCAGGACCGGATCTAAAACCAGGACCGGATCTAAAACCAGGACCGGTCCTAAGACCAGGACCGGACCTAAGACCAGTACCGGACCTAAGACCAGTACCGGACCTAAAACCAGTACCGGACCTAAGACCAGGACCGGACCTAAGACCAGGACCGGACCTAAGACCAGTACCGGACCTAAGACCAGGACCGGACCTAAAACCAGTACCGGACCTAAAACCAGTACCGGACCTAAAAACCTGTACTGGACCTAAGACCAGGACCGGACATAAAACCAGTACCGGACCTAAACGAGGACCGGATCTAAAACCAGAACCGGACCGAAGACCAGTACCGCCATGCTCTCTGGTGGAACTATCTTCTATAAATCCCATTCAGAGGAGAATCTGAACCCTTTTGTTGCTTCTTATCTCCCCATCTTTTTAGTGTAATCCTGAATAAAGTCAAAATAAAGTCAAGAATAAAGTTTAATATAAAGTCCTTAATGTTGAATAGAAACTGGAGTTGTTGAGATACCCTGCATGGTTCAGACTACAGCAGTACCTTGTCCAGTCTCTCCCTGTACTTCCTGCAGTAATCTCTCTGCTCCTGGATCTGGATTATCCGCTGACTCCTCATCTCGTTCACTTCCTGTTCTGTTCTGCCGAGTCGCTCCAGCGTCTCCTGAACCACCGACTGCAGGTTCAACGCTGATCCAGACACCTGACAAACACATATGTTTATATCAAACTACAGCGTTCTGCATGATTCACAGAGCCACAGTGTAATGCAATCGCACCGTGTTAACTGTTTGGAGGAAGCTGTTTCCCAGTTCCTGACAGGAGAGGAAACTCTTGCAGCGTTTTCTCCCAGCCGGAGTCAAAACTGCTTCCTGTTCTTCACTGCGGACCTGCATACTGACTTCCTCTTCCTCTGGTCTCTTTCTGTAGAGCTCCTGAAGTTCTTCCACCTCGTCCTCCACCTGGGGGAGAGGATTGAAGCTATAAAGGGACTACAATACGGTCATATGACCTCACGTCTCCACCGCTAAGCTAAAGGAGGCTAATGTTGGGCTATAGAGGAACTACAGCACGGTCACATGACTTCACCTCACCACGCTAAGCTAGGAGACTAATGTTGGGCTATAAAGGAACTGCACACGGTCACATGACTTCACCTCACCACCGCTAAGCTAAGGAGGCTAATGTTGGGCTATAGAGGAACTACAGCACGGTCACATGACTTCACGTCACCACCGCTAAGCTAAAGGAGGCTAATGTTGGGCTATAAAGGAACTACAGCCGGTCACATGACTTCACCTCACCACCGCTAAGCGAGGAGGCTAATGTTGGGCTATAGAGGAACTACAGCACGGTCACATGACTTCACGTCACCACCGCTAAGCTAAAGGAGGCTAATGCTGGGCTATAGAGGAACACTACAGCTCGGTCACATGACTTCACGTCTCCACCGCTAAGCTAAAGGTGGCTATTTGGGCTATGAAGGAACTACAGCACGGTCACATGACTTCACGTCACTACCGCTAAGCTAAAGGAGGCTAATGTTAGGCTATAAAGGAACTACAGCACGGTCACATGACTTCACGTCACACACAGCTAAGCTAGAGGAGGTAATGTTGGGCTATAAAGGAACTACAGCACGGTCACATGACGTCACGTCACCACCACTAAGCTAAAGGAGGCTAATGTTGGGCTATAAAGGAACTACAGCACGGTCACATGACTCCACGTCACCACCGCTAAGCTAAAGGAGGCTAATGTTGGGCTATAAAGGAACTACAGCACGGTCACATGACTTCACGTCACCACCGCTAACTAAATGAGGCTAATGTTGGGCTATAAGGAACTACAGCACGGTCACATGACTTCACGTCACCACCGCTAAGCTAAAGGAGGCTAATGTTGGGCTATAAAGGAACTACAGCACGGTCACATGACTTCACGTCTCCACCGCTAAGCTAAAGGAGGCTAATGTTGGGCTATGAAGGAACTACAGCACGGTCACATGACTTCACGTCACCACCGCTAAGCTAAAGGTGGCTAATGTTGGGCTATAAAGGAACTCCAGCACGGTCACATGACTTCACGTCACCACCGCTAAGCTAAAGGCGGCTAATTTGGGCTATAAAGGAACTACAGCACGGTCACATGACTTCACGTCTCCACCGCTAAGCTAAAGGAGGCTAATGTTGGGCTATAAAGGAACTACAGCACGGTCACATGACTTCACGTCACCACCGCTAAGCTAAAGGAGGCTAATGTTGGGCTATAAAGGAACTACAGCACGGTCACATGACTTCACGTCACCACCGCTAAGCTAAAGGAGGCTAATGTTGGGCTATAAAGGAACTACAGCACGGTCACATGACTTCACGTCACCACCGCTAAGCTAAAGGAGGCTAATGTTGGGCTATAAAGGAACTACAGCACGGTCACATGACTTCACGTCACCACCGCTAAGCTAAAGGAGGCTAATGTTGGGCTATAAAGGAACTACAGCACGGTCACATGACTTCACGTCACCACCGCTAAGCTAAAGGAGGCTAATGTTGGGCTATAGAGGAACTACCGCACGGTCACATGACTTCACGTCCCACCGCTAAGCTAAAGGAGGCTAATGTTGGGCTATAAAGGAACTACAGCACGGTCACATGACTTCACGTCACCACCGCTAAGCTAGAGGAGGCTAATGTTGGGCTATAGAGGAACTACAGCACGGTCACATGACTTCACGTCACCACCGCTAAGCTAAAGGAGGCTAATGCTGGGCTATAGAGGAACTACAGCTCGGTCACATGACTTCACGTCTCCACCGCTAAGCTAAAGGTGGCTAATGTTGGGCTATGAAGGAACTACAGCACGGTCACATGACTTCACGTCACTACCGCTAAGCTAAAGGAGGCTAATGTTAGGCTATAAAGGAACTACAGCACGGTCACATGACTTACGTCACCACCAGCTAAGCTAGAGGAGGCTAATGTTGGGCTATAAAGGAACTACAGCACGGTCACATGACGTACGTCACCACCACTAAGCTAAAGGAGGCTAATGTTGGGCTATAAAGGAACTACAGCATGGTCACATGACTCCACGTCACCACCGCTAAGCTAAAGGAGGCTAATGTTGGGCTATAAAGGAACTACAGCACGGTCACATGACTTCACGTCACCACCGCTAAGCTAAATGAGGCTAATGTTGGGCTATAAAGGAACTACAGCACGGTCACATGACTTCACGTCACCACCGCTAAGCTAAAGGAGGCTAATGTTGGGCTATAAAGGAACTACAGCACGGTCACATGACTTCACGTCTCCACCGCTAAGCTAAAGGAGGCTAATGTTGGGCTATGAAGGAACTACAGCACGGTCACATGACTTCAGTCACCACCGCTAAGCTAAAGGGGCTAATGTTGGGCAAAGGAACTCCAGCCGGTCACATGACTTCACGTCACCACCGCTAAGCTAAAGGCGGCTAATGTGGGCTATAAAGGAACTACAGCACGGTCACATGACTTCACGTCTCCACCGCTAAGCTAAAGGAGGCTAATGTTGGGCTATAAAGGAACTACAGCACGGTCACATGACTTCACGTCACCACCGCTAAGCTAAAGGAGGCTAATGTTGGGCTATAAAGGAACTACAGCACGGTCACATGACTTCACGTCACCACCGCTAAGCTAAAGGAGGCTAATGTTGGGCTATAAAGGAACTACAGCACGGTCACATGACTTCACGTCACCACGCTAAGCTAAAGGAGGCTAATGTTGGGCTATAAAGGAATAAGCACGGTCACATGACTTCACGTCACCACCGCTAAGCTAAAGGAGGCTAATGTTGGGCTATAAAGGAACTACAGCACGGTCACATGACTTCACGTCACCACCGCTAAGCTAAAGGAGGCTAATGTTGGGCTATAGAGGAACTACCGCACGGTCACATGACTTCACGTCACCACCGCTAAGCTAAAGGAGGCTAATGTTGGGCTATAAAGGAACTACAGCACGGTCACATGACTTCACGTCACCACCGCTAAGCTAAAGGAGGCTAATGTTGGGCTATAGAGGAACTACAGCACGGTCACATGACTTCACGTCACCACCGCTAAGCTAAAGGAGGCTAATGTTGGGCTATAAAGGAACTACAGCACGGTCACATGACTTCACGTCACCACCGCTAAGCTAAAGGAGGCTAATGTTGGGCTATAGAGAACTACCGCACGGTCACATGACTTCACGTCACCACCGCTAAGCTAGAGGAGGCTAATGTTGGGCTATAGAGGAACTACAGCACGGTCACATGACGTCACGTCACCACCACTAAGCTAAAGGAGGCTAATGTTGGGCTATAAAGGAACTACAGCACGGTCACATGACTCCACGTCACCACCGCTAAGCTAAAGGAGGCTAATGTTGGGCTATAAAGGAACTACAGCACGGTCACATGACTTCACGTCACCACCGCTAAGCTAAATGAGGCTAATGTTGGGCTATAAAGGAACTACAGCACGGTCACATGACTTCACGTCACCACCGCTAAGCTAAAGGAGGCTAATGTTGGGCTATAAAGGAACTACAGCACGGTCACATGACTTCACGTCTCCACCGCTAAGCTAAGGAGGCTAATGTTGGGCTATGAAGGAACTACAGCACGGTCACATGACTTCACGTCACCACCGCTAAGCTAAAGGTGGCTAATGTTGGGCTATAAGGAACTCCAGCACGGTCACATGACTTCACGTCACCCCGCTAAGCTAAGGCGGCTAATGTTGGGCTATAAAGGAACTACAGCACGGTCACATGACTTCACGTCTCCACCGCTAAGCTAAAGGCGGCTAATGTTGGGCTATAAAGAACTACAGCACGGTCACATGACTTCACGTCACCACCGCTAAGCTAAGGAGGCTAATGTTGGGCTATAAAGGAACTACAGCACGGTCACATGACTTCACGTCACCACCGCTAAGCTAAAGGAGGCTAATGTTGGGCTATAAAGGAACTACAGCACGGTCACATGACTTCACGTCACCACCGCTAAGCTAAAGGAGGCTAATGTTGGGCTATAAAGGAACTACAGCACGGTCACATGACTTCACGTCACCACCGCTAAGCTAAAGGAGGCTAATGTTGGGCTATAAAGGAACTACAGCACGGTCACATGACTTCACGTCACCACCGCTAAGCTAAAGGAGGCTAATGTTGGGCTATAGAGGAACTACCGCACGGTCACATGACTTCACGTCACCACCGCTAAGCTAAGGAGGCTAATGTTGGGCTATAAAGGAACTACAGCACGGTCACATGACTTTCACGTCACCCACCGCTAAGCTAAAGGAGGCTAATGTTGGGTATAGAGGAACTACAGCACGGGTCACATGACTTCACGTCACCACCGCTAAGCTAAGGAGGCTAATGTGGGCTATAAAGGAACTACAGCACGGTCACATGAACTTCACGTCACCACCGCTAGCTAAAGGAGGCTTAATGTTGGGCTATAGAGGAACTACCGCACGGTCACATGACTTCACGTCACCACGCTAAGCTAAGGAGGCTAATGTTGAGCTATAAAGGAACTACAAGCACGGTCACATGACTTCACGTCACCACCGCTAGCAAAAGGAGGCTAATGTTGGGCTATAAAGGAACTAACAGCACGGTCACATGACTTCACGTCCACCACCGCCTAAGCTAAAAGAGGCTAATGTTGGGCTATAAAAGGAACTACAGCACGGTCACATGACTTCACGTCACCACCGCTAAGCTAAAGGAGGCTAATGCTGGGCTATAAAGGAACTACAGCACGGGTCACATTGACTTCACGTCACCACCGCTAAAGCTAAAGGAGGCTAATGTTGGGCTATAAAGGAACTACAGCACGTCACATGACTTCACGTCACCACCGCTAAGCTAAAGGTGGCTAATGTTGGGCTATAAAGGCACTACAGCACGGTCACATGACTTCACGTCACCACCGCTAAGCTAACGGTGGCTAATGTTGGGCTATAAAGGAACTACAGCCCGGGTCCCATGACTTCACGTCCCCACCGCTAAGCTAAAGGAGGCTAATGTGGGCTTATATAAAGGAACTACAGCACGGTCACATGACTTCACGTCACCACCGCTAAGCTAAAGGAGGCTAATGTTGGGCTATAAAGGCACTACAGCACGGTCACATGACTTCACGTCACCACGCTAAGCTAAAGGTGGCTAATGTTGGGCTATAAAGGAACTACAGCACGGTCACATGACTTCACGGTCACCCACCGCTAAGCTAAAGGTGGCTAATGTTGGGCTATAAAGGAACTACAGCACGGTCACATGACTTCACGTTCACCACCGCTAAGCTAAAGGAGGGCTAATGTTGGGCTATAAAGGAGCTACAGCACGGTCACATGGATTCACGTCACCACCGCTAAGCTAAAGGAGGCTAATGCTGGGCTATAGAGGAAACTACAGCTCGGTCACCTGACTTCACGTCTCCACCGCTAAGCTAAAGGTGGCTAATGTTGGGCTATGAAGGAACTACAGCACGGTCACATGGACTCCACGTCACCACCGCTAAGCTAAAGGAGGCTAATGTTGGGCTATAAAGGAACTACAGCACGGTCACATGACTTCACGTCACCACCGCTAAGCTAAATGAGGCTAATGTTGGGCTATAAAGGAACTACAGCACGGTGGTCACATGACTTCACGTCACCACCGCTAAGCTAAAGGAG
Source organism: Chaenocephalus aceratus (assembly GCA_023974075.1). Taxonomy (NCBI): domain Eukaryota; kingdom Metazoa; phylum Chordata; class Actinopteri; order Perciformes; family Channichthyidae; genus Chaenocephalus; species Chaenocephalus aceratus. The sequence continues at coordinate 61,913 of JAMFTG010000803.1, forward strand.
GCTAATGTTGGGCTATAAAGGAACTCCAGCACGGTCACATGACTTCACGTCACCACCGCAAAGCTAAAGGAGGCTAATGTGGGCTATGAAGGAACTACAGCACGGTCACATGACTTCACATCACCACCGCTAAGCTAAGGAGGCTAATGTTGGCTATGAAGGAACTACAGCACGGTCACATGACTTCACGTCACCCACGCTAAGCTAAAGGTGGCTAATGTTGGGCTATAAAGGAACTCCAGCACGGTCACATGACTTCACGTCACCACCGCTAAGCTAAAGGAGGCTAATGTTGGGCTATCAAGGAACTACAGCACGGTCACATGACTTCACGTCACCACCGCTAAGCTAAAGGAGGCTAATGTTGGGCTATGAAGGAACTACAGCACGGTCACATGACTTCACGTCACCCACCGCTAAGCTAAAGGTGGCTACTGTTGGGCTATAAAGGAACTCCAGCACGGTCACATGACTTCACGTCACCACCGCTAAGCTAAAGGAGGCTAATGTTGGGCTATGAAGGAACTCCAGCACGGTCACATGACTTCACGTCACCACCGCTAAGCAAAGGAGGCTAATGTTGGGCTATAAAGGAACTACAGCACGGTCACATGACTCACGTCACCACCGCTAAGCTAAAGGAGGCTAATGTTGGCTATAAAGGAATTACAGCACGGTCACATGACTTCACGTCACCACCGCTAAGCTAAAGGAGGCTAATGTTGGGCTATCAAGGAACTACAGCACGGGTCACATGACTTCACGTCACCACCGCTAAGCTAAAGGAGGCTAATGTTGGGCTATGAAGGAACTACAGCACGGTCAATATGACTTCACGTCACCACCGCTAAGCTAAAGGTGGCTAATGTTGGGCTATAAAGGAACTCCAGCACGGTCACATGACTTCACGTCACCACCGCTAAGCTAAAGGAGGCTAATGTTGGGCTATGAAGGAACTCCAGCACGGTCACATGACTTCACGTCACCACCGCTAAGCTAAAGGAGGCTAATGTTGGGCTATAAAGGAACTACAGCACGGTCACATGACTCACGTCACCACCGCTAAGCTAAAGGAGGCTAATGTTGGGCTATAAAGGAATTACAGCACGGGTCCACATGACTTCACGTCACCACCGCTAAGCTAAAGGAGGCTAATGTTGGGCTATCAAGGAAACTACAAGCACGGTCACATGACTTCACGTCTCCACCGCTAAGCTAAAGGAGGCTAATGTTGGGCTTATAAAGAACTTACAGCACGGTCACATGGACTTCACCACCGCTAAGCTAAAGGTGGCTAATGTTGGGCTATAAAGGAACTACAGCACGGTCACATGACTTTCACGTCACCACCGCTAAGCTAAAGGAGGCTAATGTTGGCTATAAAGGAACTACAGCACGGTCACATGACTTCACGTCACCACCGCTAAGCTAAAGGAGGCTAATGTTGGGCTATAAAGGAACTACAGCTCGGTCACATGACTTCACGTCACCCACCGCTAAGCTAACGGAGGCTAATGTTGGGCTATAAAGGAACTCCAGCACGGTCACATGACTTCACGTCACCACCGCTAAGCTAAAGGAGGCTAATGTTGGGCTATGAAGGAACTCCAGCACGGTCACCTGACTTCACGTCACCACCGCTAAGCTAAAGGAGGCTAATGTTGGGCTATAAAGGAACTACAGCACGGTCACATGACTTCACGTCACCACCGCTAAGCTAAAGGAGGCTAATGTTGGGCTATAAAGGAATTACAGCACGGTCACATGACTTCACGTCACCACCGCTAAGCTAAAGGAGGCTAATGTTGGGCTATCAAGGAACTACAGCACGGTCACATGACTCACGTCACCACCGCTAAGCTAAAGGAGGCTAATGTTGGGCTATGAAGGAACTACAGCACGGTCACATGACTTCACGTCACCACCGCTAAGCTAAAGGAGGCTAATGTTGGGCTATAAAGGAATTACAGCACGGTCACATGACTTCACGTCACCACCGCTAAGCTAAAGGAGGCTAATGTTGGGCTATCAAGGAACTACAGCACGGTCACATGACTTCACGTCACCACCGCTAAGCTAAAGGAGGCTAATGTTGGGCTATGAAGGAACTACAGCACTGGTCACATGACTCACGTCACCACCGCTAAGCTAAAGGTGGCTAATGTTGGGCTATAAAGGAACTCCAGCACGGTCACATGACTTCACGTCACCACCGCTAAGCTAAAGGAGGCTAATGTTGGGCTATGAAGGAACTCCAGCACGGTCACATGACTTCACGTCACCACCGCTAAGCTAAAGGAGGCTAATGTTGGGCTATAAAGGAACTACAGCACGGTCACATGACTTCACGTCACCACCGCTAAGCTAAAGGAGGCTAATGTTGGGCTATAAAGGAACTACAGCACGGTCACATGACTTCACGTCACCACCGCTAAGCTAAAGGAGGCTAATGTTGGGCTATAAAGGAATTACAGCACGGTCACATGATTTCACGTCACCACCGCTAAGCTAAAGGAGGCTAATGTTGGGCTATCAAGGAACTACAGCAACGGTCACATGACTTCACGTCTCCACCGCTAAGCTAAAGGAGGCTAATGTTGGGCTATAAAGGAACTACAGCACGGTCACATGACTTCACCACCGCTAAGCTAAAGGTGGCTAATGTTGGGCTATAAAGGAACTACAGCACGGTCACATGACTTCACGTCACCACCGCTAAGCTAAAGGAGGCTAATGTTGGGCTATAAAGGAACTACAGCTCGGTCACATGACTTCACGTCACCACCGCTAAGCTAAAGGAGGCTAATGTTGGGCTATAAAGGAACTACAGCTCGGTCACATGACTTCACGTCACCACCGCTAAGCTAAAGGAGGCTAATGTTGGGCTATGAAGGAACTACAGCACGGTCACATGACTTCACGTCACCACCGCTAAGCTAAAGGTGGCTAATGTTGGGCTATAAAGGAACTCCAGCACGGTCACATGACTTCACGTCACCACCGCTAAGCTAAAGGAGGCTAATGTTGGGCTATGAAGGAACTCCAGCACGGTCACATGACTTCACGTCACCACCGCTAAGCTAAAGGAGGCTAATGTTGGGCTATAAAGGAACTACAGCACGGTCACATGACTTCACGTCACCACCGCTAAGCTAAAGGAGGCTAATGTTGGGCTATAAAGGAATTACAGCACGGTCACATGACTTCACGTCACCACCGCTAAGCTAAAGGAGGCTAATGTTGGGCTATAAAGGAACTACAGCACGGTCACATGACTTCACGTCACCACCGCTAAGCTAAAGGAGGCTAATGTTGGGCTATGAAGGAACTACAGCACGGTCACATGACTTCACGTCACCACCGCTAAGCTAAAGGTGGCTAATGTTGGGCTATAAAGGAACTCCAGCACGGTCACATGACTTCACGTCACCACCGCTAAGCTAAAGGAGGCTAATGTTGGGCTATGAAGGAACTCCAGCACGGTCACATGACTTCACGTCACCACCGCTAAGCTAAAGGAGGCTAATGTTGGGCTATAAAGGAACTACAGCACGGTCACATGACTTCACGTCACCACCGCTAAGCTAAAGGAGGCTAATGTTGGGCTATAAAGGAACTACAGCACGGTCACATGACTTCACGTCACCACCGCTAAGCTAAAGAGGCTAATGTTGGGCTATAAAGGAATTACAGCACGGTCACATGATTTCACGTCACCACCGCTAAGCTAAAGGAGGCTAATGTTGGGCTATCAAGGAACTACAGCACGGTCACATGACTTCACGTCTCCACCGCTAAGCTAAAGGAGGCTAATGTTGGGCTATCAAGGAACTACAGCACGGTCACATGACTTCACGTCACCACCGCTAAGCTAAAGGAGGCTAATGTTGGGCTATGAAGGAACTACAGCACGGTCACATGACTTCACGTCACCACCGCTAAGCTAAAGGTGGCTAATGTTGGGCTATAAAGGAACTCCAGCCGGTCACATGACTTCACGTCACCACCGCTAAGCTAAAGGAGGCTAATGTTGGGCTATGAAGGAACTCCAGCACGGTCACATGACTTCACGTCACCACCGCTAAGCTAAAGGAGGCTAATGTTGGGCTATAAAGGAACTACAGCACGGTCACATGACTTCACGTCACCACCGCTAAGCTAAAGGAGGCTAATGTTGGGCTATAAAGGAAACTACAGCACGGTCACATGACTTCACGTCACCACCGCTAAGCTAAAGGAGGCTAATGTTGGGCTATAAAGGAATTACAGCACGGTCACATGATTTCACGTCACCACCGCTAAGCTAAAGGAGGCTAATGTTGGGCTATCAAGGAACTACAGCACGGTCACATGACTTCACGTCTCCACCGCTAAGCTAAAGGAGGCTAATGTTGGGCTATAAAGGAACTACAGCACGGTCACATGACTTCACCACCGCTAAGCTAAAGGTGGCTAATGTTGGGCTATAAAGGAACTACAGCACGGTCACATGACTTCACGTCACCACCGCTAAGCTAAAGGAGGCTAATGTTGGGCTATAAAGGAACTACAGCTCGGTCACATGACTTCACGTCACCACCGCTAAGCTAAAGGAGGCTAATGTTGGGCTATAAAGGAACTACAGCTCGGTCACATGACTTCACGTCACCACCGCTAAGCTAAAGGAGGCTAATGTTGGGCTATGAAGGAACTACAGCACGGTCACATGACTTCACGTCACCACCGCTAAGCTAAAGGTGGCTAATGTTGGGCTATAAAGGAACTCCAGCACGGTCACATGACTTCACGTCACCACCGCTAAGCTAAAGGAGGCTAATGTTGGGCTATGAAGGAACTCCAGCACGGTCACATGACTTCACGTCACCACCGCTAAGCTAAAGGAGGCTAATGTTGGGCTATAAAGGAACTACAGCACGGTCACATGACTTCACGTCACCACCGCTAAGCTAAAGGAGGCTAATGTTGGGCTATAAAGGAATTACAGCACGGTCACATGACTTCACGTCACCACCGCTAAGCTAAAGGAGGCTAATGTTGGGCTATCAAGGAACTACAGCACGGTCACATGACTTCACGTCACCACCGCTAAGCTAAAGGAGGCTAATGTTGGGCTATGAAGGAACTACAGCACGGTCACATGACTTCACGTCACCACCGCTAAGCTAAAGGTGGCTAATGTTGGGCTATAAAGGAACTCCAGCACGGTCACATGACTTCACGTCACCACCGCTAAGCTAAAGGAGGCTAATGTTGGGCTATGAAGGAACTCCAGCACGGTCACATGACTTCACGTCACCACCGCTAAGCTAAAGGAGGCTAATGTTGGGCTATAAAGGAACTACAGCACGGTCACATGACTTCACGTCACCACCGCTAAGCTAAAGGAGGCTAATGTTGGGCTATAAAGGAATTACAGCACGGTCACATGACTTCACGTCACCACCGCTAAGCTAAAGGAGGCTAATGTTGGGCTATCAAGGAACTACAGCACGGTCACATGACTTCACGTCTCCACCGCTAAGCTAAAGGAGGCTAATGTTGGGCTATAAAGGAACTACAGCACGGTCACATGACTTCACCACCGCTAA
>JAMFTG010000803.1:72500-80000 GCA_023974075.1 Chaenocephalus aceratus
AGGACCAGGGACATGAGAGAGAGAGGGGACCAGGGACATGAGAGACAGAGGACCAGGGACATGAGAGACAGAGGACCAGGGACATGAGAGACAGAGGACCAGGGACATGAGAGAGAGGGGACCAGGGACATGAGAGAGAGGGGACCAGGGACATGAGAGCCAGAGGACCAGGGACATGAGAGCCAGGGACCAGGGACATGAGAGAGAGAGGGGACCAGGGACATGGAGAGACAGAGGACCAGGGACATGAGAGACAGGGACCAGGGACATGAGAGAGAGGGGACCAGGGACATGAGAGAGAGAGAGGGGGACCAGGGGACATGAGAGACAGAGGACCAGGGACATGAGAGCCGAAGGAACCAGGGACATGAGAGATAGAGGACCAGGGACATGAGAGACAGAGGACCAGGGACATGAGAGAGGGGACCAGGGACATGAGAGAGAGAGAGAGGGGACCGGCCTGAGAGACAGAGGACCATGGACATGATAGACAGAGGACCAGGGACATGAGAGACAGAGGACCAGGGACATGAGAGACAGAGGACCAGGGACATGAGAGAGAGGGGACCAGGGACATGAGAGACAGAGGACCAGGGACATGAGAGACAGAGGACCAGGGACATGAGAGACAGAGGACCAGGGACATGAGAGACAGAGGACCAGGGACATGAGAGAGAGGGGACCAGGCATGAGAGACAGAGGACCAGGGACATGAGAGAGAGGGGACCAGGGACATGAGAGACAGAGGACCAGGGACATGAGAGACAGAGACCAGGGACATGAGAGACAGAGGACCAGGACATGAGAGACAGAGGACCAGGACATGAGAGAGAGGGGACCAGGGACATGAGAGACAGAGGGGACCAGGGACATGAGAAGAGGGGACCAGGGACATGAGAGACAGAGGACCAGGGACATGAGAGACAGAGGACCAGGGACATGAGAGAGAGGGGACCAGGGACATGAGAGACAGAGGACCAGGGACATGAGAGACAGAGGACCAGGGACATGAGAACAGAGGACCAGGGACATGAGAGACAGAGGACCAGGGACATAGAGAGAGAGGGGACCAGGGACTGAGAGACAGAGACCAGGGACATGAGAGACAGAGGACCAGGGACATGAGAGACAGAGGACCAGGGACATGAGAGACAGAGGACCAGGGACATGAGAGAGAGGGGACCAGGGACATGAGAGAAGGGGACCAGGGACATGAGAGCCAGAGGACCAGGGACATGAGAGCCAGAGGACCAGGGACATGAGAGAGGGGACCAGGGACATGAGAGACAGAGGACCAGGGACATGAGAGACAGAGGACCAGGGACATGAGAGAGAGGGGACCAGGGACATGAGAGAGAGAGAGAGGGGACCAGGGACATGAGAGACAGAGGACCAGGACATGAGAGCCAGAGGACCAGGGACAAAGAGATAGAGGACCAGGGACATGAGAGACAGAGGACCTGGGACATGAGAGAGGGGACCAGGGACATGAGAGAGAGAGAGGGGACCAGGGACATGAGAGACAGAGGACCAGGGACATGAGAGACAGAGGACCAGGGACATGAGAGACAGAGGACCAGGGACATGAGAGAGAGGGGACCAGGGACATGAGAGAGAGGGGACCAGGGACAGAGCCAGAGGACCAGGGACATGAGAGACAGAGGACCAGGGACATGAGAGACAGAGGACCAGGGACATGAGAGAGAGGGGACCAGGGACTGAGAGACAGAGGACCAGGGACATGAGAGACAGAGGACCAGGGACATGAGAGAGAGGGGACCAGGGACATGAGAGAGAGAGAGGGGACCAGGGACATGAGAGACAGAGGACCAGGACATGAGAGCCAGAGGACCAGGGACATGAGAGATAGAGGACCAGGGACATGAGAGACAGAGGACCAGGGACATGAGAGAGGGGACCAGGGACATGAGAGAGAGAGAGGGGACCAGGGACATGAGAGACAGAGGACCAGGGACATGAGAGACAGAGGACCAGGGACGTGAGAGACAGAGCACCAGGGACATGAGAGACAGAGGACGAGGGACATGAGAGACAGAGCACCAGGGACATGAGAGACAGAGGACCAGGGTCATGAGAGACAGAGGACCAGGGACATGAGAGACAGAGGACCAGGGTCATGAGAGACAGAGGACCAGGGACATGAGAGACAGCGGACCAGGGTCGTGAGAGACGAGGACCAGGGACGTGAGAGACAGAGGACCAGGGACGTGAGAGACAGAGGACCAGGGACGTGAGAGACAGAGGACCAGGGACGTGAGAGACAGAGGACCAGGGACATGAGAGACAGAGGACCAGGGACATGAGAGACAGAGGACCAGGGACATGAGAGACAGAGGACCAGGGACATGAGAGACAGAGGACCAGGGTCATGAGAGACAGAGGACCAGGGACATGAGAGACAGAGGACCAGGGACATGAGAGACAGAGGACCAGGGACATGAGAGACAGAGGACCAGGGACATGAGAGACAGAGGACCAGGGACATGAAGACAGAGGACCAGGGTCATGAGAGACAGAGGACCAGGGACATGAGAGACAGAGGACAGGGACATGAGAGACAGAGGACCAGGGACATGAGAGACAGAGGACCAGGGACATGAGAGACAGAGGACCAGGGACATGAGAGACAGAGGACCAGGGACATGAGAGACAGAGGACCAGGACATGAGAGACAGAGGACCAGGGTCATGAGAGACAGAGGACCAGGGACATGAGAGACAGAGGACCAGGGACATGAGAGACAGAGACCAGGGACATGAGAGACAGAGGACCAGGGACATGAGAGACAGAGGACCAGGGACGTGAGAGACAGAGCACCAGGGACATGAGAGACAGAGGACGAGGGACATGAGAGACAGAGCACCAGGACATGAGAGACAGAGGACCAGGGTCATGAAGACAGAGGACCAGGGACATGAGAGACAGAGGACCAGGGTCATGAGAGACAGAGGACCAGGGACATGAAGACAGCGGACCAGGGTCGTGAGAGACAGAGGACCAGGACGTGAGAGACAGAGGACCAGGGACGTGAGAGACAGAGGACCAGGGACGTGAGAGACAGAGGACCAGGGACATGAGAGACAGGACCAGGGACATGAGAGACAGAGGACCAGGGACATGAGAGACAGAGGACCAGGACATGAGAGACAGAGGACCAGGGACATGAGAGACAGAGGACCAGGGTCATGAGAGACAGAGGACCAGGGACATGAGAGACAGAGGACCAGGGACAGAGACAGAGGACCAGGACATGAGAGACAGAGGACCAGGGACATGAGACAGAGGACCAGGGACATGAGAGACAGAGGACCAGGGTCATGAGAGACAGAGGACCAGGGACATGAGAGACAGAGGACCAGGGACATGAGAGACAGAGGACCAGGGACATGAGAGACAGAGGACCAGGACATGAGAGACAGAGGACCAGGGACAGAGAGACAGAGGACCAAGGGACAAAAAGTTACAAAAAGATGGACTTCTGAAAAAATCCTAGAATTTCAAGAAAATAAAAATCTGAAAAAAGGGTTTTTTTTCTGGGGGACATCTTTCTTTCTCGCAGGAAATGAATCCGAATCAGTCTCTTACTCGCTGTCCTCTGTGCAGCCTGAGCTCCTCCGTCCTCCTCCGTCGATCCTGCAGATCCTCCACCAGCCTCAGCACCGCCCCCCCCACTGCTCCACGACACTGGGGGGGGGGGGGGGGGGGGGGGGGGGGGGGGGGGGGGGGGCAGCATTAATACAGAGATTCACCCTTCTCTAGTGTAGGTCAATGGTTTGGTGTGTGTTGTCTTCATCAGCCTTTAGACCCGCGGCCCCCCAGCACACGCCGTGTCTGCTGGGGGGGCCGAGGTGCCTCCTAGCCCGTTAGGTCATGCTCACAGAACAAATTATAATAATACAAATAAATAACTCTGGATGTGTTTCTGCCTCACCTCCCCCTCCTCCTCCTCCTCCCCCTCCTGCAGTACCCCTCCTCTCCTCTGGAGGGCCTCAGCGCTCTGCAGCAGCTGGAGTTTCCTCATCAGAGCGCTGCTGCTGCTCAAAACCTGCAGAAGCTCCTCAGGAGAGCTGCAGCAGACACACATCACTCTCCATGTATACTCTCTTTCATTTACTTTATTATTTTAACTTCATGTCAATTATAATTTCCTTTATTTTATATTTTACATGATTATTGTGATGTTTATGTTAATGTGTTAACCCACAGCTCTACGGACCCCCAGGGGGCGTGCTCCTCAGCATGCTTACAGGACATTGAGTTAAAACAGATACCCATCCTCCGGAGGAAGACGTGTCTCCTTAGAGGCTCTAGAATGTAAAATATTAGTACAAATAATTTGTAGTAATTCTTAATTATTGTTAGTAATTGATTAAACTTTCATATATATTCCGTCTGCACGTCCTGCACAGGTCTTAATTTAGGATCACATCCCAGCATGCATTGGGGCAGAGGAGGCCAGTAAGTGATGCCTCAAGTTATTTAGAGCAAACCTAAAGTTAGTGAAAACACGTGTGTGTGGTGTGTGTGTGTGTGTGTGTGTGTGTGTGTGTGGTGTGTGTGTGGTGTGTATTAAAGAGCTCCTGGTCCTGAGTGATTCCTCCGGGCTCAGCAACTCGGCTCGGTCCAAACCGTCTGAGAACTGGAGAGACAAAAGGACATCTGAGGACACGAAAACAGAAAACACCACCGAGGGCGGGGGGGTTTATGGGGGGGGGTATGGGGGGAGGAGACGTAGAAACACCACGAAGAGACTCAAAGTGTATCGAAGTGAAAGGTCACCCTCCAGATAAAGCGTGGTTGTCTTTCTGGACGTGTCTCTCGTGTCTCTTCACAGCTGCTCAGACAGACTCCTGGTCCTGGTCCTTCCGTCACATGCTTGTCGGGGGCTAACCTTCCTTGGATGTACTTACTAGGGGTGGGGGAAATAATAGCATAGTATCGCAATACTTTGCGTGGCGATATTGTGACGCCAAGTATCGATATTTCATTAATAAACCATTCATATTGCCAATCCAAAAGATTTGGCGAAGCTACGATTAACTCAATCACCTACTTCCTGTGCAGCGAGCTGCGTCCAATCAGCGCGTGGAGAGCGAAGGCTTTGGTCACATGACAAACACACGGGAACCCGATACATCATGCCATCAGATGTCAATGCTAACGCTTTATATGAAGGCACACATTCACCATCAACGAGCTGTTCGTCAACGTGCTTATTACTTAGTCTGAGTCTTCCCTCAGTAACCCTCTGCTTCGTGCTGAATTGGTTGTTAGTAGGGAAGGTGTTGTTCAGAGCGTTGGTCTTGCTCCGCTCACTATGAGCCAATAAGGCATTCTCCCATCGTAACACTGAACAGATACGACCTGTCCTCGTGGAACCATCGTAACACTGAACAGATACGACCTGTCCTCGTGGAACCATCGTAACACTGAACAGATACGACCTGTCCTCGTGGAACCATCGTAACACTGAACAGATACGACCTGTCCTCGTGGAACCATCGTAACACTGGACAGATACGACCTGTCCTCGTGGAACATCGTAACACTGAACAGATACGACCTGTCCTCGTGGAACCATCGTAACACTGAACAGATACGACCTGTCCTCGTGGAACCATCGTAACACTGAACAGATACGACCTGTCCTCGTGGAACCATCGTAACACAGATACGACCTGTCCTCGTGGAACCATCGTAACACTGAACAGATACGACCTGTCCTCGCGGAACCATCGTAACACTGAACAGATACGACCTGTCCCGCGGAACCATCGTAACACTGAACAGATACGACCTGTCCTCGTGGAACCATCGTAACACTGAACAGAGACGACCTGTCCTCGTGGAACCATCGTAACACTGAACAGATACGACCTGTCCTCGTGGAACCATCGTAACACTGAACAGATACGACCTGTCCTCGTGGAACCATCGTAACACTGAACAGAGACGACCTGTCCTCGCGGAACCATCGTAACACTGAACAGATACGACCTGTCCTCGTGGAACCATCGTAACACTGAACAGATACGACCTGTCCTCGCGGAACCATCGTAACACTGAACAGATACGACCTGTCCTCGCGGAACCATCGTAACACTGAACAGATACGACCTGTCCTCGCGGAAAAGCGCTTTATCAATAACATGTATTATTATTATTATTATATTATTAATATGAACAACTAGTTGATGGTGAATAAGTGTAGCTTAATATAAAGTGTTACCATATCAATATGTTGCAGTACATCGCAGTACATCGCAGTATATCGCAGTACATCGCAGTACATCGCAGTACATCGAACATCGCAGTACATCGCAGTACATCGCAGTACATCGCAGTATATCGCAGTACATCGTACATCGCAGTATATCGCAGTATATCGCAGTACATCGCAGTACAATCGTACATCGCAGTACATCGCAGTACATCGCAGTATATCGCAGTACATCGCAGTACATCGCTGTATATCGCAGTATATCGCAGTACATCGCAGTACAATCGCTGTACATCGCAGTACATCGTAGTACATCGCAGTATATCGCAGTACATCGCAGTATATCGCAGTACATCGCAGTATATCGCAGTACATCACAGTACATCGTACATCGCAGTACATCGCAGTACATCGCAGTTTATCGCAGTACATCGTACATCGCAGTACATCGCAGTACATCGCAGTACATCGCAGTACATCGCAGTACATCGCAGTACATCGCAGTATATCGTACATCGCAGTACATCGCAGTATATCGTACATCGCAGTACATCGCAGTACATCGCAGTACATCGCAGTACATCGCAGTACATCACAGTACATCGCTGTACATCGCAGTACATCGCAGTACATCGCAGTATATCGCAGTACATCGTAGTACATCGCAGTACATCGCAGTACATCGCAGTATATCGCAGTACATCGTAGTATATCGCAGTACATCGCAGTACATCGCTGTATATCGCAGTATATCGCAGTACATCGCAGTACATCGCAGTACATCGCTGTACCGCTGTACATCGCAGTACATCGCAGTACATCGCAGTACATCGCAGTACATCGCAGTACATCGCAGTATATCGCAGTACATCGCGCAGTACATCGCAGTACATCGCAGTACATCGCAGTATATCGCAGTACATCGTAGTACATCGCAGTATATCGCAGTATATCGCAGTACATCGCAGTATAGCAGTACATCGTAGATCGCAGTATATCGCAGTACATCGCAGTACATCGCAGTACATCGCAGTACATCGCAGTACATCGTACATCGCAGTACATCGCAGTACATCGCAGTATATCGCAGCATATCGTATATCGCAGTACATCGCAGTACATCGCAGTATATCGCAGTACATCGTACATCGCAGTACATCGCAGTACATCGCAGTACATCGCAGTATATCGCAGTACATCGTACATCGCAGTACATCGCAGTACATCGTGGAATGGCGATATTGTATCGTGGGAGCCTG